>JANHFT010002434.1:109240-122583 GCA_032467955.1 Pseudoxenodon macrops
CTTAGACCCATTTAGGACTACTCGTTGAGTACGGTGTGTCAGCCAGTTGTGAATCCATCTGGTGGTGAAGCTGTCTACTTTAAGGTGTGCTTTCCCAATTGCCTTTAATCGTCTTTCTAAATGAATCTTGGTTTAACAAGGAAAGCATTGAGAGGTCCTTGGTACTCCCTGAGCTTGTTTGTTTTCTTGCAGACGTTTCATTAGTCTAACTAGGTATTATCATCAGTGCTAGTAAGAAGTGCTTTTTGCTGTCAGTTTATATTCTGGTGCCTTGCCTTGTCCTTACTCAGAGATCACCAACAACCTCTCATTTCAACCCTGAGCTACAAATATTCTCCTTTATAGAGAAAACATTATTTGCTTTTAATAACACAATTTTGTCTTTTTTTAATCCTACATTACTTTGGAAATGTCTGTTTTCTTTCCCAAGTTCAGAGAATACCATTCAAGTAATACAGATTTATTAATTAAACCATTTAAGAGCCAACTGGGATTCTCAAATACTTTTTTTATCAAATAAAACACATGCTTAAAAGTTAAGGCACTGTTATTTTTCTTCCTACAACTGGCAGATGGAGAAAAATTACTCAAAGGACAAAAATAGAATTAGAAAGAGACCAGTTTACTAAAACTGATATGTCTATAGCCACCATTCAAAATTACAATGGCATTGAAAAAAGCAATTTATAACTGGTCCTCACATTTACAACCACCACAGTATCCCTAGGGTCACATGATTGAAATTCAGCTCCTTGGCAACCAGAATGTATTTTCATTGGTTGCAGCGTCCTGTGGTCATGAAATTGTCATTTGTAGCCTTCCCAGCCAGCTTCTGACAAGCAAAGACCATGGGGAAAGCCATTCACTAAATGACTGTGTGCTTCACTTAACAATTGAAGTGATTTCCTTAACATCCTTGGCAAATGGTTATGAAATCATGTGTGACTTACTTAACAACTTAACAATCAAGTCACACATGATTGGAAATTCTGCCCTCAATTGTGGTTGTACATCAAAGGCTACTTGTACCTGGTTCAGCCTATAAACCAGAAGTGGGTTCCTGCCGGTTTGGACCAGTTCGCTAGAACCGGTAATGGGAATTTCCCTCTGCTCACCGAACTGGTAAGGACAGCTCGTTGAACACGCCCCCAAACCGGTCCTCCAGCTCAAAATTGGTGTTCTGGCCGAAAATCAGCCAAAAAGCAACCCTCTGCGCCTGCGCAAAGCCTTCTGTGCATGCACAGAGGGTTTTCACCCGGAAGTGATGAGGGCGTGTGCATGCACACTTCCGGTGCAACTCCGAACCAGTAGGGAAGGTAAATAGAACCCACCCCTGCTATAAACGTCTGAAGCTGGCCTGCTGTTTTTCTTACAGTGCTAAAGTAAATCCAGTCAGTCTCTGAATGGGAAGACTGCATCTTGTATACATACATTTTATTTTTAAACAAAGAAGACCAAGCACTTTTTTAGGTGTGAATTCATTCATGTAGCATTGGACTTGAACAGCACGAATGCAGCCAGTCCTAAAGCTATCCTTGAGTGGCAAACAAAAACAGCGCTTCTATCATTTTACTCTCTTACTTGATTTGACTAAAACAAAAGTTGCTTTTGATTTTTGTATGAAAGAACAAGATGGTTTCGACCTTACTTAGAAAATGAACAAGAGCATAGATTATCTTGTTTTTCACTGATCAATCACCCCTGAGGCAATCTACATTTTTCTTAGCTTTCCATGTTTTAATTAAACCCTGTAATCATGTGCTTCTCCCGTGGAGAATATTCTGGTTAAGAAGAAAAGGAGCCAAATAGGGTCTAGAAGGAGGGAGGGAGAAATAATTAAAAAAGAAAGAAAAACAACACCAATGGACCTAAAATCAAATCAGTGAAAAATATAACCAAGAAAAATCTTAAAGTACCCTGGGGAAAAAAAAAGTAAGATTGTTTCACTGGGTAAGAGGAGAAAAAAATTAGTACTGAACAATTTTGTCTCTTCAGTGAATTGTCTTTAGAAGCTCAATTACTGGCTGAGGTAGAGCAAACCCCAATGGCACCCTTCGGAATGAATGCCAGACTTTTAAGGCTTGCTATGGATGTATTTCATGCTCACCGCTTGCACTAAGTATTATCCACTTGAAGCACATTGGAGTCGGTTATAGTACATTGCTGTGGGTCTAAAAATTGTGGTGCTAGCTTTCAGACCACCGTTCTGTTACCCACAGAGCAGCTTCACTTAAAGGGACATATCTTGAGTTTGAGCTGCTGTTTAAGGTCTAATCCCAGAGTTACAGTATAACCAGAAATAGCTGCATGCCCAAATAAAGCATATTACCTCAGTATATCTACAGATCCCAGCCGTTTTCTTTCCCAATAAGGCATTTTCTCTGCAGTATTCCTTTTTTGATAGCAGTCTCCTGATTAAGCATCTCCGTGGGGAAACTTTATTTCAGGAAGAAGTGGGGACAGCTTTTTGTTATTGTTGTTGCAATATGTGAATATATATTAGAATCTAAATAATGAAATTTTGATTAATTTGTTTCTGTCCCAAAGAAATTCTTACAGAATTAGCTAATATTATAAAATATAAAAGAAGTCCACCTCTGAAAACAATGGCATTCAAATAAGTCAAGTTGCTTCATACTGGAGAAATGTTACATTAAAAATACTTATTCAAAAACAACAACTAGCCTAAGCAATACTGTTTATGGACTAGGAGTCTCAGCTGATGATATGGAATATTTAATAAGTCATAAATATTATGCCAAAAGAATGCGGTATTCAGACTATTTGCTATCTGCTAAAGACAATTGATCTGTGTTGTGAATACACACTTCGCCACAAATCAGAACCAGGGGGTATACCACTGTCAGGGCATAGGGGGGAAAATGAACAAGTCAACAAAAATGACACCTCTTGCTCACCCAGGTTTTCCTTAACCGTTGTCTAATAACTAAGCTACTATTGTTGAATTCAAATGCAGCACATTAAAATATAAACACGGTTTACAAACCACAAGGGCTAGGTTCATATAAGCCAAAATTGAGTATGTCTTATCAGGTCATTGTTGATGTTAGCAACCATATGGATTTTTCTCCCTGATTACCTGTCCCTAACCTGGTCTTTCAGCTCTACCAACAGTGCATTCATCGCCTCTGTTAAGCTGAGTCTATTTACCTTGCTACTCCTTGCCTTCTTTTCTTCCAACATTCCCAGCATTAGAACCTTCTCCAGTGAGCACACAATGTGTCAAAGTAAGATAATTTGAGTCTTGTTATTTGTGCCTTGAATGAGAACTTCGGGTGAAAGTCAAAATTTAAAAGCCATAATATGGCTTAGTGTTTAGGTAGAATGTAGGTCAAGTCCAGCTATAAGATTTTTTTAAAATAAGCAAACAGCTCTACAACATCATCGAACTCTTAAATGTCCTACTATTTTCTGGGATAATGGCAATACATAAATATCTATTTAGTGGTAGCATCTCTCTGTGTTCTACCACAAAGCCTTTTAAGTATTGAAATAAGTTGAAATGTAGTGTTGAAATATTTTAAAAATTAGATAACTGTAACTTGTGCAGTTTCACTGGAGAAAGAAAATAAGAAGGAATAAAAGTGTATTGTAAATAAATATTGATTTACTCCAGTTTATATGCTTCTTCAATCCAGAGACTCTCAGCAAGACATGTTTCATTACTCTGAGTTAAAAACAGAAATGTAACATCTTTGATTTTGGAAGTATGACTTCCCATGGACTATAAGTGGGTTAATATGAAGAAAAAAACCAATAAATGATAGCGTGTTCAGAAACAGGCATCAAAGATGGAAGTTACATGTATTAAAAGACTGAAAGAATTTACATTTTATCTGTAAAAATGATATGATAAGCATTTGAAGAACTGGTTACTGATGAAGCAAATGTATTTTCTGGAACTAGAATGAATTGCAATAATAAGAGAAGGAATTTAGATTTAAAATTTCCAAAGTCTCAATAAGGTTATAAGGTTATGAATGATTGTGCATAACAGAATGGTAACAGTGGTAAATATGGCCATCAAAGGGGTTGGATTAGGTGACCTTCGATGCTCCTTCACCTACTCTATTTTCATGTGGTGGTGGTGGTGGTACTTTCACATCTTTAAATTAATTAAATTAAAGCATGTGAGTTCTGCTTGACACAATACTGTTGGCCAATTTTAATGAACAAATGCTCATGCATAAGATGTCAAGAGCCATTAGGCACAATAAAATACCAAAAACTGAGTAAATAGCCTTATACAGCAATTCCTCTCAGATATGAGGGGAAAATATTTGACCTTGTACAAAAAAAAATAATACACTGTCTAGCTCACTTACTCATTCTGGTCCAGCTGATTTCCAGAAAACCTTCTCTCATATATTCACATATATATTTTTAACATCTAGATGGAAAGAGATAAAAATGTCAAACCGGGTGGGTTATCTCTTGTTACCAAAAATGGGGGGGGGGAAATGCTTCTTACAGAATAGAATATGCTTTTTTCCAGGAAGAAATCAGAAAACTTCTCCAACCTTTTGATCATACTAAGTGGGAATTGCAGAGGTGGGTTCTGAATATTCTTACTGCCGGTTTGCTCAGGGTCGTGCCTCGAGCATACACGCGTGGCAGTCAAAAACTAGCTTCTGCGCATGTGCAGAAACAATATCCAAGATAGCGGTGCCCACGGAGACACCGACAGAACCGGCTCCATGACGCCATCACGGAGTTACTACCGGTTCTATAGAACCGGATAGAACCAGTAGGAATCCACCTCTGGGGAATTGTGAGAACTGCAGTTCCAATGAAACTAGAGGTCACCAAACTGAGACTGGCTCTCCAAAATGTCTGAAAGCTTCTTTCAATTTAACCTTTTTGAAGCCACCCAGCATGGTCATTGAATAGTCTGAACCCCTTCAATTAAGATATCAACTAGCAATTATTTACTAATTATTTACTAATTCTTGATTTTGAAAATAGGATGATGTAGATCTCTGATTAATTTTTTATTCCTGTCTCCAAAGATCTATTCAGACAGCAAGAATTTCCTAATTAATTCCATATTAGAAGCTTTTTGCTGCTTGTAGTAAGTGTCTATTACTAGATGCACATGATATACTGTGATATGTATTGCTTTCTTTTTCTATTCTTTATTGTTTTATTTTGTAGTGTCTTTAATTATCAGCACAAATCAATTCACAATAGGATTAAGACTTTTACATCAGAGATTATGGCCCATATCTACCTTGCTAATCTATTATGAGTTAGTAGATGGATTTTTTTTTGCATTTCCAATCTAGACTGAGAGAGAATTACTGGCTCAAAGTCATCTGTGCCTAAAGGGGACTGCATCTCATAGTCTCCCAGCTTCTAGTGCAGCACCATAACCAATATAACACACTGGTTCTCACAGATATTTGAACAGATAGAGCAGATAACAGCACCTAGCTGAATTGGCTGAATTTTAGACGTTAAACCAAGTTGAATCTGTTAATACTTAGATGGGATATCAAAGAAATTCTGAATTATTCAGCTTTAATGTACAATTAGTTTAAAAATGTAAACTTATACTAAGGCTTAGTTAGAATGGTCCAAAATGTGCAGGGAACCCAACAGGTTCTAAGTTACAGGGAAGAGGGGGAATCAACCACTTTTGCTACAATTGAAGGTAGCTTTACTATTTATTGGTGTACAGATATCTGTTCGGAGAGCAAGCCACTTGCCTAGCCTAAATACATTATTATTTTTCTGTCTATGGGCAGATCTGCACTTTCTAGTTGGTCCATCACCCATACAGGCCATCAATGCTACCTGGGTGCAGAAATGCAGGGCATCATGTCCACCCCTCATTAGCCCTCCCAGATAAAACTGATAGGAAACATGATTAGATGAGCTAATTGTACATTATTATAAAGCTACATTTCAACTGTTTGATCCATTAGGGCAGGTGGTCGTCTATAGGTTTCTTTATCTGACCCTTAAATCACTGGGTGCTCCTCTCTCTCTTGTCTAGGCAGCATCTCTTCCCCTTCTCCCACAAGATCACCAACACTTTCCATTACACCTCCATCCCATTTCAAATGTACTCAGCACTTGGGTTTTCCTGCTTTGATTCAACCTAAGCTGTCATAAGCTCTGCAGAGAGGATGGTCTCTCCAGTACTTCATTTCTTTCAAGGAGCAGCCCAATTCCAATTGGCTATAGAACTGAGAAGATATTTCTCCATCCAGTAGCTGTGAACCATCCTGTCTTGCATGTTGCCATGTTTTCTGCTAGTTGGCCATTGCTGACTTTTTTTTTTTTAATATTCCTTGATTGATGCAACAATAGCCTGCTGAAGTAATGAATTAACTCAATGCTACAAGCTGGGGTGGGTTCTGGATATTTTTACTGCAGGTTTGCTCAGGATCGCGCCTCGAGCATACATGCACGGCAGTCAAAAATTAGCTTCTGATTGAGAGGAGAAGAGAAGGAAGGTAGATAGGAGAGGGAGAAGGTGGAAGAAGGGAGAAAGAAAGGGTTAGGGAAGTAGAAAAGGGGAGAGAGAAAGAGAAGGGAAGTAGGAAAGGGTTGGAAGGTTGTTGCAGAACTAAAGGATATAGAAGATAAGAGGAAAGAACATATATACACAAGTATGAAATTTGATGGCGGAATGGATAATGAAATTGTGATTATATTATGTTTAAAACTAGATCAATGTAAAGATTGAAAATGTGTACTCTGACAACTGATGTTGTAAACTGTGTTTGGGGAGATGGGGGATAAAATAAAATAAAACATGATTAAAAAACAAACAAACGATAGAAGAACCAGTCTTAGAACTGATGATGAAAGTATTGAAGTGTTAGACATTTTTTGCCTTCTAGGATCAACCATCAGCAGTAGAGGAACAAGCGGTCAAGAAATATTCCACAAAGCACTTAGTAGAGCAGCCACGAACGCCTTGGAAAACATATTCAAATGCTATGATATGTCTACATCTATAAATAGCAGAACTGTGGAAGCAAGCCATGGTATTCCCTGTGGCACTTTATGGAAATGAAAGTTGAAGAAGCAGGATAAGAAGAGTATTGATGCTTTTGAATGTTGGTGTTGGATAAAACTCCTGAGAATACCATGGGCAGCCAAGAAAAGAAACCAAAGGATCATTGGACAACTAAACCCAGAGTTCTCACTTGAGGACAAATAACCAGGCTAAAGTCAGCCTACTTTAAACACACTGTGCAGACCTTACTCTCTGGAGAAAGTTCTAGTGCTGGGAAAGGTGGAAGGAACAAGAACATGACCACCAGCAATCTTCTAGTTACGTTGGAAGATCTGAAGCATCAGGTTAGGGACAGAATGTCATGGAGAAAATATGTGATTAGATTAGATTGAATTAGAATTCATTAGAAAGAAGGAATTGGGAAAAAGTCTGGCATCATAGATGGATTTACCCTTACACAGTGCAACGTAAATGAAATAAGCTATATAAAAAAAGAAGAGGCGGCAAGAGCAAGAAAAAGGAATCCAGCTTTGACTCGAAGAGTGAAAGATTCGAGGCTGCAAGGAACTGGGACCACCGGAGTCTTCGCCTCGCCACCTGCCGCGCGCCTTACCGTGGCGTCCTGCCCTGCGTAGCAGCAGATGGTCCGAGAGCCCCCCGGGTGCCTCCTGTGGAACCGGCTGATGTCATAGACTTTCCTGTCAATCACCAGCCAGCGGTCCTGTGGCGAGTCTCCCTGGCCAGTGCGCAGCCCGATCTCTTCCCAGGTGAACCACCGCGAAGGACCGGACTGATCGGCCGCGAGATCAGCCTCCCTCCTCCGCCTGACCGCAGTTTCTCCTTGCTGGGAAACCATCTCTCCCCGACTGAGGCTTTGGGGAACTTGACACTGTCCTTTTCAGCACCACAGGAGCGCGGACTGGGCGGATCCTGGTAAGGGAGTTTCCCACCCCACCCCCTTTTCCATCTCCGATTGGCCAACAGCGTCATTGACTGTGCCCTCGTGGAGAAGAAACGCGGAGAGGGAAGTACCGAAAGAGCCAACTCGGCTGAGCCCCAGGATGTTCAAGCTTTTCAAGTGCCATAAAAACCCTATTTCTTCGCAAGCAAAACGATAAGAATGAAGGTTGATATCGTGCACGGCAAGTAATCGATAAGTTTTGGAGTCTCTCTGTGGAGTCTCCATTCTGACGGATTTCACTGAGAAGCAAGATCTCCCCACTTCTTTAAGCCCTGCAGTCACAGGAGGCAGTTCGCTCACATACCGATCTGTGAGTCTGTCTGAAGTTAAGCTCTTCCTGAATGTCATCGTTATTTATTTTGCATATTCTCACCACAGATGGAGGATGCACACACTTCCTGGAAAAGTGAAAAGCCTGGGAGGGAGAAGAGTGAAAGAAACTATCCTGCAATCCAGATCCGGGGGTGGGGGGTGGGGTGTTTGTAAAGCTTCAGTTCCCCAACTGGTAATGATGGGACCGAAATCAGTTTTTGCCAGTATTTGTTCATTTTAGAGAATAGGCCGACTTGTGATTCAAAAGGTTCAGAGTTGCTTTTTCTCTTTCCTCCTCCTCCTCTCCATCCCTGGAATGCCACAGGTGGAGAATTCCTACCTGCTACACAAAAAGGAGACTGGCACAAACTGAAACAGTTTTTCATTTGTCAAAGCATTACAGGGACAAATCTCACGTCTTGTTCGCCTGTCATGGGGAACTGACAGGGATGGATCACTAATAAATGGATTGAACATAATAGATTTACAAATTCCAAACATATTTTTAATCACGTTGTACAAGGAAGCTGTAATGCTTTTTTTTTTTTTTGGTGCCATTCAGTGTTGGATCCTGGTGACTGACCGGACAAATTTTATTGGCAATATTTCAGAAATGGTTTCCCGTTGCTTTTTTCCTGTCATTGGGATAGAGTGCCTGTCCCAAGGTTATTCAGCTGGCTTTGTTTCTGAGGCAGAAATAGAACTCAAACTCTCCTGGTTTCTAGTCTGGTATCTTAACTGTTATACCAAACTGGCTCTACACCAAAAGGGTGCCTTAACTATCACACCAAAAATACACCAAACTATTCATAGTGAATATCTTACACTATGAAATCATCTCAGTTGGAAAAAGATAGCACCTGTTAGTTATTTGAGAAGGATAAAGTAGGTTATCTATAGCATTATTAGTTTGGATCAATTCAGTTTGGAAAAACATTTTTAAAAGCATTTGCAGAAGTGCAAAAATGCCTTAGAGTGGAGTGATTTTTATTTTTTGTTTTGGTTATTCTACTTGAGAATTAAATATTTGATGTATAGGATGTTGAAGAATGTTGATTCAATTAGTTATGTACAGAATGTCTGGACTAATAAGGCTGAATATTTTGTCTTGGTAAATCAAAGGAAAGTCACTTAAATATGTGAAATTTGTTCCCTGTGTTCTTCAAATGAAATCAATACAATTAACTTTGTCAATGCTTCATGTATGCTGGACACCTTAGAAAATACTTTATATTAGAAGGTTATAATTGTCTTGCAGTTGGAGATGCAACTAATTTAAAAGATTATCCCATATGGTTTGGACTTTTTCTATTTTCATCACATTTGTGGCTGACATCAGAAAGACTGCTAACATGAATTTGGTTCAATTGCTGCATATTAAAGATTCATACATTGCTTTTACGTACACCTCCATTATATGGAATCTATCAAGAATTGTGGATTTACAGGATATAAAGATTGATTAATTTTCAAAACTGGATTGTTGATATATTTGTTTGTCAACATTTAAATTACAGTTTTTAAACAAAAGGGAAAGGAGGAAGACATTTTAATAATATGTCAACACCAGAGTTATAATATTTAAAATAATTTGCCTGCCTGTGCCTTTATATTTATATTTTATTTTTACTATAATTTTCAATTTTCAATGCAAGTATTCTTAGAAAATTATTTGGCTTTTCATTAAAATAACAACATAGAACAACACTAACCAAATTAATTATATATCAGCAGTTAGCAAGAGTTTAAAATAATCTGCAAGATCATTTATAAATATGAAACATTACATTTAGCACATCTAATCTTAAGATTTTAAAGATGCAATCAAAAGATTGCTGTCTACCTAAAAGATTTAAATAACTAGCTTATAAGCGTATACATGAAAAATAATGGGAGGTGTCCACTGGAGAATCTGAAGAATAGGAAAGACGGTATAAGTAATAAATACAGAATTCAAAGGCAAGAAATATGCTTCAAAAAATGTGGGAGGATATACCCCACTCCTGCCAATATTTGCTTGGCCTCTTATATAGTTGCCTGGCCTCTTACATAATACATACATGTTCATACACATTCAATTGTATCACAAACTCCATCTCTCACATAACGATCTTGTACAAGCCTATTGCAAAGTAAGCCATAATAAGCTTAATAGTGGGTGTTCCTCCAACTTTTCAAAGTCAGTGAACACATTTGGAACTTTCAAAGTGTCATGAGCAGCAACACAAAGCAACTATTATAGTAAAGATGAACAAAATGGCAAGAAACTGACTATAAGGCATTTTGGAATGAAGTACCAAAGCATTTATGATCCTATGAAATCACTCTATTTTTAATGTTTTCAAGTTTATTTCCAGGCTGCTCTCTCATTCATTCATTGGCATCTTTCAGTCTCAAAATGGATGGTATCGTGCTCTGGAAAGAGGTCCTAAAGCAGCATCTAGTGTGGCTGAAAAGGCCAATCCAAGAGTGGCAATCCCTTCCACACTGAGGGCAGATACATTCTGTCCCCTGCCTCACCCCCAGATTTCTCTGGTTCCGGGACTGCCTCTTTGCCTCAGCCTGTCAAACAAGTGTCTCTTCGAATTGGAGAAGGCCATGGTGCGTCTTTAACCTCCAAGCTGAAAGATCATAGGTCAAGGTTTTTCAACTGTTAATGCCCAATCCCAAGGCCTTTATATCCCTCTTACAGATATCGTTATATCGCAGCTGTGGTCTCTCTCTGGGGCGCTTTCCCTGCACTAATTCTCCATACAGGAGATCTTTTGGAATCCGACCATCAGCCATTCTCACGACATGCCCAAGTCAGCGTAGATGTTACTGTTTCAATAATGTATACATGATAGAAATTCCAGCACGTTCCAAGACTGCACTATTTGGAAATTTTTCATGCCAGGTGATGCCAAAAATACTTCGGAGACAGCACATATGGAAGATATTCAACGTTCTCTCCTGCTGTGTGTAAAGGGTCCAAGACTTGCTGCAGTACAAGAGTGTGCTCAGGACGCAGGCTCTATAGGCCTGGATCTTTGTATGTTCTGTCTGCTTCTTATTAAGCCATGCTCTCTTTGTGAGTCTGGAAAATGTAGTGGCCGCTTTACAAATATGTTTATTCAGCTCAGTATCTAAAGAGAGAGTGTCGGCAATAGTTGAGCTGAGATATTCAAAGTCGTGGACGACCTCCAGTTCTTGTGCAGTGATTGTAATACGGGGAGGTGAATCTACGTCCTGACTCATGACTTGTGTTTTTTTCAGGCTGATTGTTAAGTCCAAAATCGTGGCAGACCTTACTAAAACAGTCCATAAGTCACTGAAAGTCTTCAGCAGAGTGAGCAGTAATGACAGCATCGTCAGCAAAGAGGAAATCCCATCAGCATTTCAGCTGGACTTTAGACTTTGCTCTCAATCTAGAGAGGGTAAATAATTTTCTGTCTGATCTTGTCTGGAGATAGACTCCCTCTGTTGGAGTTCTAAAAGCATGTTTCAGCATGACAGCAAAAAAGATGCCAAATAGAGTTGGCGCAAGGACGCAGCCCTTTTTCACTCCACTTCGAATGTAGCTGGTTGTAGCTCAGAGTTGAACTGTGGGGTCCTTGGTGCTCTCTGAATTTGGCTGAGTTGTTTTTGCAGACATTTCATTACTCAATTAGGTAGCATAATCAGTGCTAGAGGGGAAATAATTTTCTCTTTGTTTATATACAACCAGCTTGCCCTGTCAGTGTTGGTGGCAGTGGTCTTGGTAGTTCCTTGACTAAGCTGTTATTTATTATTTGTCTGAGTCAATCGTTCCTTGATCGGGGCATTGTTTGCTGTTTGAGAGTAGTATTATCTGCTTATCTGAATGTTGATTGCTAGCAAGGAAGTGCTATGATCTTTTGATGTGGTATTAATCCTGGTGTTAATCTCTGCTTTTATATGGTTGATGATTGCTGGCAAGGAAGTTCTAGGATCTTTTTGGTTTGTCCTTTTCTCTTTTTAATGGTATGTAGATTATGTTTATCTGAATGTTCCTATTGATGGCTGATTTCTCTGAGTGCCAGGCTTCCAGGAATTCTCTAGAGCAGTGTTGGCAAACCTTTTTGGCACTGAATGCCAAAACTGGAGCACACATGTGTGTGGGGAAGCACCAGAAACCAGAATAGCAGCTTCCTGATGTGCACGCATGGGAGTGCTGGAATCCAGAAGAGTAGCTCCCTGGAGCACATGTGCATGTCCGGAAGCTGATCTTCGGTTTCCAGTGAGCACCTGCACGCTGGCCACTTAGTCTTTCGGTTTCTGGTGTGCATGCACATGCAAAGACCAGCTGGCTACCATGCATGCACACGGCAGAAACCAGAAGAGCAATGGGTGACGGCTAGGGTGCCCAGAGAGATGGCTCTGCATGCCACTTCTGGCATACATGCCATAGGTTCACCATCACGGCTCTAGAGTGTCAATGTGTTGTCACTCAAAAGCTGAGGAAACAGCTCTCAACAAATGAACCAGCAAATGTGTGGAAAACCCTTAAAAATATCACTGACTACAACTAGCCTCCTTCCCATGTTGAAGTTGAATCAACAACTGGCAGATGACCTGCATGTGTTTTACTATGGGTTTGAGAGGAAACCACTGTCAACTATCACTATCCTCTCCATTTCAGATACACCAACAACAACCATATCTCTTACAACTGACTCCATCCCTCTGGTGATCACAGAAAAAGATGTACATGGTCTGTTTCAAAGACAAACGTCCGGAAAAACATCAGACTCAGACAAGGTAACTCCTTGCTTGAAAGTCTGTGTTGGCCCCCATCTTCACCTGCATCTTTAATACATAACTAGAAATGTGTTATGTTCCTTCTTGTTTCAAACACCCTGCTACAATTAGAGGTGGGATTCAATTTTTTTTTACTACCGGTTCTGTAGGTGTGGCTTGGTGGGCATGGCTTGGTGGGCATGGCAGGGGAAAGATACTGCAAAATTCCCATTCCCACCCACTCCTTATTCATATCCATTTCCTATATTCATAACCATGTGTATATTTACAGTATATCTGTTATCTTATACATGCTTAACAAATACATTTTAAAAATCCCCA
>JANHFT010002434.1:166238-185174 GCA_032467955.1 Pseudoxenodon macrops
CAGACTAAGGACACTAGCCAGATGAATATCTGGTAGGCAGATTTCCCCCCCTATTTTCCTCCCCCAAAACTAAGGTGCGTCTTATACTCATGTGCGTCTTATACTCCGAAAAATACCGTATTTAAATATATTAATTTCTCCCATGGGATAAAATACCAGTGTTCTCAATCTTAGTGATATGAAGATGTGTGGATGTCAGCTGCAAGAATCCTCCAGCAAACATCTTGACAAAGTTGCTTCATCGTAAGATGGGAAGCATATAAATAAATAAAATGAATAAAATCTTTTAAGTCACCAAGGTTGATAAATACTGATGTGTACTGTGCTGAAAGGTATCTTTAAAAGCATGGCCATCTTTTTTCTTTTTTTTTACTTTCTAGCAGTAGGATCCTGTTAAAGCCAATTTAAATAAGGCACCAAACCATTCAAGGAAAAATCCAACCTAGAACTAAGGAGAAATTTCATAACAGTTAGAACAATCAGTGGAATGACTTGCTTCCAGAAGCTGTGAGTGCTCCAACACTGGAGGTTTGAAAGAAGATATTGGCCACCGTTTGTCTGAAATGATATAGAATTTCCTGCTTTAGCAGGGGTTTGGACTACTAGTGGTCCACAAGAAAATTTGGTGGTCCGCAGAAAAATTGTTAGCATTTTTTATATTGCGCTAAATCAGGAGTCCTCAAACTATGGCCCCTGGGCCAGATACATGCAATGAACATTTGTGTTGCTGCAGAGAGTCTCCCCCTTTGGGGTCTTTTTGTGCGGGTTGGAGGGGGGAGAAATTCTGACTTGGGGTCTGTTTTAGCCTCCTGGTGTGGGGCTTTGGGTGAAGGCTGGAGGGAAGTGCCACTGATGGCAAAGAGCCGGAGGGCCTTGTTCCAGTGGGATTGCATCATGGCCTAGAACTGGCTGACCATCTCAGCCCGCTGAGCCTCCAGGAGCCGGTACCTGGCCTTGCACTCCCCAACAGATCTTCCCTCTGCTTGGAAAGCCTATGCTCGTAGTTCTCAATGAGGTGCTTCTGCTGAGCCTTCCTTTTGTTTTTTTGTGATTGCCATTGTTATCTGTATTATGGTTGTTATATAAATCCCAGTCCAATTCATTTCAGAATGAATAATTTATTTGATTATTTAAGAGGTAAAAGGTTAATAACTAGAAATTTAGTTTTCCCCTACAGGACTACTATTACTGCATATTTACATTTCATCCCAAAGTAATAAAGTTACAGTAATTCAAATTTTAAAGAATCATAGTTAAGAATTCTTGGGCTAATCTGTAGATTTTTCACAGAATAAGATATAATTGCACATAGGCAAACATAATTCACCCTTTTGCTTCCGTAAGCATTGCTGCAGGAGATGTGAGTCCCTGTTTTCAAGGCTCATTCCAGATCTAGTCATGGAGTCATATTGAAATAACTGCAGAGCGAGCTATAAAAATCAGATTTCTTTCAGAGTATTAGATTGGTGTTCCCTACATAGTTCTGGTTTACATATGATTGAACTGTTACGTTTATTGCTGCTCTTTTTTAGACATATAAATAGTCCAAACCAATGAAGTTATGACTGGGAGGAGATTTCAACTAGTAATTCAATACAAGGAATAAAAAATAGAAAACTAGCATTAAGTATTAGATGATTATGCAGGTCCAAAGCATGTTAGCAGAATTCAAGCATCTAATTTGAGCATCCTTTGAACAGCCTCTGAAGTAGCCATGGAGATTGTCCAAAGGATGTGTCTGTTTTAGTGATTCTAAACTTTTTCTCTGAATGATCTTTCTAAAAATGGATATATTCACTTTTAAGTGGCTGCCATTAAAATAAAAAACCTGCATCACTTTTAGCCAAACACCTGACAATAATGTTTTAATAGAGCCATAACAGCCCTCTCTTTTGTATAACATATATTTTTAGAAAGGGCATATAGCAGGGGTGGGTTCTGGATCCTTTTGCTGCCGTTTTGCTCAGGGTTGTGCCATGAGCACAGCAATAAAATAAAAAAAATCCAAGATGGCGGTGCCCACGGAGACACCGACGGAACCGGCTCTGTGATGTCATCACCAAGCTACTAACAGTTCTAAAGAACCGGTTAGAACCGGTAGGAACCCACCTCTGGCATATAGAGCTAGAATGCATCTGAAAATCTATCCTTAAATCTCAATACTGAGTGTTAAAATAATGTCATCCATTGCAAAGGCAGGCAACATCCAGAATGCTAATTGCATGAAAGCTATTATTGTGATGTCTAATTTAACCTTAATAGTTTTGCTAATTTTTGTTTCACTTATGGTTTCTAGATTTCATTCTGCTCAATCTTTAGTTTTAAAATGTGAATTATCTTTCAAAGGACTGTTCATTCTGCAATCGCTGAACAAGAGTTTTTTAATAAGCTACATTTAAGCTCCCCATTTTTTGTCTTGCTTTTTACAAATTGATTTTAAGTCATTTGAATAAGGGTATTAATTCTGTTAAGCAACTGCTGCATTCCTAAAACATATGTTAACATATATTACGGAGAAATAAAACAGACTCTCATGGGAATAATTGCCAAGCAACTTCATATTGTTTTATTTTCTTCCATAGTTCACTCTAAAAGAAGCACTCTAAAAAGAAGTTAGCTTCATTTCATAAGTGCCTCCTTGACCCATTTCTTCAGTTTGCCCCCAAATTAATTGTGTATGTCAGATGGTCATTATTTACACACACAACATTTTTTCTGTCTACTATAATCCTGGAAACTGATGGTTTTTCCATTGTGGATATTGAGCTTTATTTAAGACATGTTTTAGTGGGGAAAGACTGTTTATGAACCATTCAAAACAATGTATCGGATATGAAGGTCATTCAGCTGCTATATTTCCATTTAGTCTTTGGAAAATTGTAGGGATGTTAGAAAGTTTCTCTTTAAAAAATAAAAAAGAGTAATCTCTCCCTCTGCAATTTTGAGTCCTTAATGGTACATTGACTCTCTGTAACATACGTCTTCTTTCAGTTACAAATAGTATACTCATCTAATAAATGAAGTTGATGTTTAATAGAAAAGTACAACGAACCATAACTGATATAGAAGAAACAGGGAAATGCTAAATTCTTCTATGTGCCCAGAATTAAAGAGAAAATATATTTATTTTGAAATAATTCTTAACTGGTTTTACACATTGCAAAGAGCTATTTGCATCATATCGTGTGTTTAAATTAGCTATCCTTGGTTTATTTCCTTGGATTAGCTATCCTTGGTTTACTCTGCTAAAGCATATCACATTTCCAGAAGGCTTCTTGTATCATCTCTGCTGGATCAGGGAACTGAGCGGTGACATCTGATGTAACAAACTTTATCCATCCTGAATTAACTCTTCCTCCAAACATGCTAGAATTGTATGCAATGTAGGAACCTAATCAAAGACTGCCTTAACAATGGGAGGGCAGGAGAGCAAGAACCAGCACTTAGTATTGCCCTTAATACCCTAAGTGGTAAAAAAAGAAAGTAAAGAAGAAGAACAATACATCTGGTCCCACACAAATGTTTCCCAAGCCTATCTTTTGATACCAAATCTTATTGCTATTGGTTGGAGAATGTGATAATGCTGGCTCTGTTCACTGATAGATTTTGCTCTGCTCTGCTCTTGGAAGTGCTTATTGTAATCCACTCTGAAAAACACAAATTACCTTTTGTTTGCTCAGTCATGTAAAGCTGGTTACCTAAACAGTGTTATATATTTGGATCTGGTGTCTATTTCATTTTTTTTTTTAAACAAGATAGAAGAACTTCATTTGTACAAAGTACATAATTCCTTTTGTGTGTATGTTCCTGGCACGGTGTAATTAAGCCATGTATGACTGAAAGTGAGATTTAATTTCTGCACTAAAACAGCATGCATTTGAACTTTTAAAAGTAAGATGGTGAAGCAATTGCTCTTCCATCTGCAAACTGAAATGACATAGGAAGGGAATATTTAAAGAAGTATCCTCTACAAGAAAAGAAAGAAAGAAAACAGGTTGTGTTTTCATCTGGTGCTGTCACATTCATCATTAGATATTATGCTGCTTTCAGGCATTGAACTGAGGACAAATAAAGCAAAACAGCATCACTGCCTTGAATTTATTCAATATGGTGGAAAGTCAATAAATCTCTATTGGGCACAGGTCATTTTACTTACTGTAGTTCAGCTGATTGTGGGCACTGAAGTTCTTGTCAGTTCAGCACTGGGTGTGTCCTGATTTCCTTGTGTGTGTTAAGCTGCATTTCATTATTCACTCTGCCAACACATTTCATAAATGTGAAGGTGTTTGTTGCCTGGTGTTGGTTAAAGAATCAAATAAAATATGTATCCCCATAGCTTTTTCATAGGTTTCTTATTCTGTAATAATCTAGAAATCCTGGTTTATTAATAATATGCAACACAAAGCTATTGCTTAATTCCTTATGCTTGCTCTCTCTCAGCAGGAAAGGCTAAACAAACAAGAAACTTGCAGCACTGGTTTGTTTAGTGGTATACCCATATATGAATTCCAGGTTCATTGGTTTCCTAATAAACCAGAATTTGATGGCATTATTTGTTCTTTGCTTTTGGTTCCTGATTTGTTGGATAATAGCAGGTCGGAAACGCCAGTTTGGATAAAGTAGTAAGCAAACTAGCCATGGGGTTTTGCACTGGTAGAAAAGCCCGCATAGCAGAAAGCAAGCAAGAACAATTAGATCGTGTTCATTTCAATTTGTTGTTGAATCTTAAACAAAAATTCTAGCTTTCTGCTCAGTGTGACATGCAAGAATCGGAATAAAATTATTTTTGTAAAAAAAAAAACTTTCTTAGAAATTTTAATATGTCACTTCTTAAAAACACTGATAAATGTTATTTGCCAAGTAAAAAGAATAACATGTCATCGTTCCTGTCATGTTGGTAGAACACAGTGGCTTGTTTTTGTGCCCTAGCTGAAGTAATTTTTATAATGCAGGAGAAATTAACTCAGTTCAGAAAATCCATCTGAGTGACTAAACCCTAACATCCTTACGACCACAATTGATCCCAAAATTAATGTTGCCAAGTGAGACATTTATTAAGGGAATTTTGCCCCATTGTATAACTTTTCTTGCCACAGTTGTTAAATGAATCACTGCAGTTGTTAAGTTAGTAATACTGTTGTTAAGTGAATCTGGCTTCCATATGGACTTAGCTTGTCAGAAGGTCACAAAAGGTGGCAACGTGGCTCCAGGACACTGCAGCCGTCAAATATGAATCAGTTGCCAAGCATCTGATCCCATGACCATGGGGATGCTGCAATGATTGTGAATGTGAAAAACAGACTAAGACACTTTTTTCAGTGGCATTGTAACTTCAAACAGTCACTAAAGGAATCATTGTAAGTCGAGGACTATCTATACTGTAGGGTTTTCAGTGTTGGGGCATGAACATAACAAAACAACATTTCTTTTTAATATCATCTTAGATGATGGCTATCATTACATTTTGTGGGCTGGGACTTACATATAAATTGTATGAAAAAATGTTTTATTTTCTCTTTTTGGAATTTTTCTACATTCAGATTCTGATATTCTAACACGTGTAATTTTAAGCACCTTTGTGCAGTAGGCCTTCCTATAAATATCTCTTTTCCTCAGGTTAGAAGAGCAATATTTCTTTATCCTGTGATTATTTTGATTGTTCTTTATAGCCTTTTTTTCATTTTTGGAATTGTGGAGAAGCTGTTGCTACAGTATATTACTTCTGTATGAATCCTTTTGCACAATGTCCCTTGTGGATTTATCCTAAGCAACTCCCTCTTTTTTTTTTAGGAATATAATGAAGGCATGCTAGGTAGATGCAGCATGGATAGTTTTCTATCCTTTTTTTCTTTCTAGAATGGATTGATATATGTACTGAGTAGCATTCTTGTTGGTTGCCCAAGAAATTGAATAAATGAAGATTCTCGCATAATTCTTAATTTCTTCTTCAGTTCATCTTTAGAAGAAATTTATCTTTTACACAGCAGCTGCAGGCAGATGAATATTTGATGTTAAAGTCTCCACCATAATCCCAATAGCTTTCCCCTGTTAAATTAACTTGCAATCAGAACATTAGAAAATGTGGGCATGTGCATCTTTTCCTTAAAAAGCAAACAGTCCCCCATAAAAACTGTAAACCTGCCTTCAAATTTACAGTACTTAAAATTTTAATTTTTTATTATTGCCTTTATCTTGAAGTGAAATAATTACAAAGGTGACATCTTCACATTATGGATTTAACACGCCTTCTTCATGTATTGTATCCGTCCAAAAGGTGTAAAATTGGTGGGTTTTGCTGCTTTAATTTTCTTTATTTTTATATCCAAATTACAAGAAACTGTACATTTGCAGCAATGATATTAAGGAATATTTATATAGAAAATCTAATTATTTTAATGTTACATTTCATCTTTTAATGTTGTGCCGCCATTAGAATCTATTATTGACTTGATAAAAGCATTAATGATTTACAGTATATCGCTTGATTAATTTATGTACCTGACGGGTGTATATCATTGAGCAAACGGAAGCTATTTTGAAATTAGAAACTGTTGGCTGTCAATGTTTCCTTGTTTATTAAAACATGGTTGAATATTACATGCATTTCTTAATATTGAAATAAAAATATTTTCACTACCTAAGTATCATACAGTAGAAGAACATTATAGCAGATGGTTGAAAATAATATGAGATAATTTAAAGAAGAGTACACATGTCAAGGAGTCACATAATGAATAGGTTGGGATCTGGACAGAAGTAGCAATATTATGGGTATTTAAAACATATATATATTTGGCATAATACTGCATTTTCTTGAAAATAGTATGAGAGAGTGACACCTACTGACTAGCGAGTATGAATAAAAAAACTGAGCTAAAAGAATGTTTTCTTCTGATCTCCTCAATTATGGCATATGGAACAATTACATGATTTAAAAAGAAAACTTGCAAAAGAATAGAATAGAATAGAATAGAATAGAATAGAATAGAATAGAATAGAATAGAATAGAATAGAATGAGCTGGAAGGGACCTTGGAGGTCTTCTAGTCCAGCTCCCTGCTCAAGCAGGAGAACCTATACTATTTCAGATATGTGACTGTGTACACTCTTAAAAACCTCCAGTGCTGGAGTGCCCATGATTTCTGGAGGCAAGCTGTTCCACTGGTTAATTTTCCTCACTGTGTTAGGAACTTTTTCCTTAATTTCAGGTTGCTTCTCTCTTTTGATTAGTTTCCAACCATTGTTTCTTCTCCTGCCCTCCAGTGCTTTGGAGAATAATTTGACCCCCTTTTCTTTGTGGCAGCCCCTCAAGTACTGGAATACTGATATCAAGTCATCCTTAACTCTTCTTTTCTTTAGACTAGCCAAATCCAAATCCTGCATATCTTCATATGTTTTGGTCTCCAGGTCTTTGATCATCTTAGTTGCTCTTCTCTGAACCAAAGTTTCAAAATCTTTTTTGTAGTATGATGACCAAAATTGGTTGCAGTATTCCAGGTGTGGATTGCAATATCGCAGGAGTGGGGATATGTTAATAGAGGGAGTAGAAGAATCATGGGACAATGTTAACAGAATAGGAATTATAATTCTGAATTCGTATTTTAATTTAATTGATGAAACTATATATGCATCTGCTACATAATTCTAAACCAGCAGAGATACTAGCTCTGATCCTCATAATTTCAGACTACATTTTATTTTTACACAGATGCACAGAGAAAGCTAGGGAGAGAACAAATGCAAGCAAATGAAGCTACTGTACTATATATGCTGCACAGGAAAGAGAAGGAAAGAGTACTCTTGATTTTTTAAAAAAAGACATGGAATGGAATTGCTTAGAAACAGGAACAAACTCAATGCAGATGTCTCCTTGCTATTTGTTACATATATCAAATGAAATATTTGACTTGCTACCATAGTATACATGTCCTACAATTGTTTCTGCAAGAGAAGTTACACAATTCCATGCAAAGGAACATTTCAGGATATGTCAAGGATAAGTGGGTGTGAACATGCAATCAAAACTTCTAGGCAGGGCTTTGATTACAGAAGTCTCTGTCAGTTTGACTCTTTTCATACATGCCTGTTTGTTTTTTTGGTTGGTTGGTTGGTTTTTGTTTGTTTGCTTGCTTGATTTGGTGATTTCAAAGCTGCCTGATTTAAAATATAAACTGGGGGCGACATTGGACCAGCTCGTTTCTTATTTGTTTTAGACAAGAGAGATGAGGAAAACTGCAGAGTACCACTGATATACCTAATTTAAAGAAATATAGTTAAGTGGGTCACTAATAATAAACATTCAAATTATTCCTTTTTTAATAAGATAAGGATCAAAGCTATACTGCATATACTATTTTTAGGAACTCTTGTGATTTCCACTATTTGTTCTGACATACAATATACATTCAGAATTTAGAAATCCTCCTTTGCTAAAAGTCAGGTGAATTTGATAGTATTTTGATTACCTAAATCTGTAGTAATTGCAAATTAATTTACTCAGATTTAACTACTCAGTCTTTTGAAAGGCAGTTATTTTCTGTAGTTATAGTTTGTAAAATGGATTGCTTCTTGTACCTCATTGTATCCCATTCAAATGTGGTTTGGCGATTTAAAAATGTGTATATTTATGAGAGAAAACACAGGCAGATCCAATAATAGAAGTGGAAATTTGTGAGCAGATTTGAAACAGAATTTATTTATGCTTTCTTAATTCTTATGTTTACTCAGTATAATTTTTGACTTAACACCTTTGGTCTTTCATCTACAGGTGACTGCTGAGCTGTGAATTATGGCACCCTTTTTACGACTATCATTCAACTCTTTTGAGCTAGGACCAGTCCAGAATCAGGGAGAGCAATTACAGCCTTTCTGTGCAATAAAAATGAAAGAGGCTTTGACTACAGGTAAAATAAAATGATTTTGACTGTGTTTTTAAGTGGATTGCTTCTCAAATAGTCTGAGAAAATTGCAGTTCAATCCTGTACATGTTTACTTAGAAATAACTGTCTCTGAGTTAATAGAAAAATATTATTTAAATTTCAAATACAGCTGGTGGATCAAAACAAGTAAGACACTTCTAATATAAGGGTTGGGTTTCTTTTAGCAGTATTCAGATTAGAGGCATGGGTTGGAACTTGTTCTGTTACTTTAAATATTTACCTTTCACCAAAATATTCATATCTGAAGCAAGTAAAGCAAGTTAACGGTATTTTATTTTTTATGAAAAGGGGAAAATTATGTGCATAGGGAAGTTGTAGTACCTAGTCCCAAAAAACCAATTGGTGTATGTATGTATGTGTTTGTTTGTTTGTTTGTTTGTTTATGTTGCCTATTCGCCAAGTGACCCTGGGCACCTAACAAGGGTTAACTCATAATTTAGCCAGGAGTGTATTATTATCAAAGGTAATCTAATTTCTTTTTATCACCAGCATCACCACCATACTTTATGCATTAACCTTCCTCTTAAAAGCCCAGAGAATTAGAGAAAACAAATCTATTTTATGTTTGCCATTTGTTTTCATTACTCATTAAATTGAAAGGGAAACCAAACTGCTATTAAATTGATTTATGATGTATCTAATTTTCCATGCAGGTGAGAAAAGAAAGTTGCTTTTTGCAATGATTTGCTGAGACAGCTTGAAAAAAATATTTTTTGTTTCCCATCAAAATTCTCCCTACCAGCTAAAGAAGTCAGGGAAGCAAATAAAAGGTTCACACACTGTATGAAGGCATAATTTGGCTTATTTGGCTTTGGTTTAGGATGAAGTGTGAATCCACCTCAATCTTTAACCATTTTAGGCTTGTGAATACATTTAGGATTATTAATGTATAGCACGTGTACTACAACAAAATGCCCTCCATGGTCAACTAGCCCAAGTACAAAATACCCATTTAGCAGAAGGCATTATGAATGATGTTTCTCTACCCATCTAGGATGTTCTTTACCATCTCACTGTTGTTGTCTTATTTTCTGGGCAAGATTCCAAACAAAGTGATACTACAGAGCTTTTTTTATTTTTGAAGAATGCCTTTCACACTTTCATAGAATTGCAAGGCATGGCCAGAAATATATATTATGCTCAAGGGTGGTTTCTTCTCATCTCTTCTTGAGGTTCTCAGGTGGATTCTCACTCTTCTTTTAAAATTAATGATAATTATTTTTTGAAACAAAAAATTAAAGACGGGTTTTAGGGCAAGTGTCAAGCTGCTGTCTGTAGATATACTAGCAATCCTACCAACTATATTGATTATGTAAGGTTGTACAATTCTGTTTACAACTCCAAGAAGATCTGAAGTATTTGCAAAGAGTAAGGAAAATGAGCTTGATAGAAATATATAGGAACAGGGATGACAATCAGCAACCCAGGATCCCATTGCTAAAGTTCATTTTTCTTCCCACCATTTTATTGTCAAATCAACCTGAATATTGTCTGTTGGGAGCTATTTTCTTAGCTTCTATTATTTTATGTCCCTTAACATCACCTTGGATGCTGCTGAATATTTTCCTTTTCATGTAGCCTAGAAGTATCATTGCCCTTTTCCACTCGTGTCTAGAACATTGAAAAGCCCACTTAGCATTTGCATTTTGCAGTCAGTTTCTAAGATATGGATCAAAAATATTTAACAGTATGTACTTCTTCCCACTTCTCTCTTCCTGTGACTCCAAGCTAACTTGGATGTTGCTAAGATAAAATAAAAGAGAAATAGAGAAATGGGAACATGAATATATATACATATACACATTCATGTTTCATTAATTCCATTACATCAATAACAAACTGAATATTTCTGTATTTGTTCTGAAATGGAAGAAGCATTTACCTATAAAATTATAATTTAAGAGTGTAGTTCAAGGATATATTAAGTATTTTGAAACAGTGCATGCATAAGATATTCAACAAAATGGATACATTTGAAATTTTGAATATTTTATGAATTCAGGATCATGATACATCTATAGTGTATGTCAGTATATTCAGTATCTTTAATTCTTTATGCATTAATACAGTACTTGAGCCATTAATAGTTGATGCTTTATTGTGCTTGTGTTCAAATGTAATAAAATAATTCCTCAGATGTTTAGAATGAATGCAATTATTATCTTACACACTAAAGTGGGAAATAATATACTTGAGGCCTCCTTTCAGAAATATAAAGTGCATTTGGGGTTCAGTGATTCCTTTTTAGTTTAGAAACATAAATGATTTAATGCTGTGCCAATCCAGTGCATCTTAAACTGTCCCAATGCAGTGAGAAAATGCAAGATTGTACATGGAATATTCCATTATTTATGAATATAGAAGGGCCATTTATTTATCTAACAATTTTGATTACTGTTATTTCATCCATATCAATGCCACTTATTCAGTTTGATCTTAAAACAGTTCATGATAAACATAGCAGCAACAAAACAATGTAAAACATCTTCATTTAAAATGATAGATGGAAAAGGGAAAACAAAATAGGATTTCTCATCTAACATTACATATTACCCATGGCGTTTTCCTACTAATCTGGCTCATTATTTTGTATCTTGTATTTGGACCAGAGTCAGCAAAAATAAAAGCAATTGTTTTCCAGTGTTGTCATGGAAATCTGAACAAACATAGAAATAAAACAAACAAACAAGTATACCTAAGAAAGAGAATTGCATTGGAGTGATTCAGACATTAAATAAGATTTTTTGTTTGAAGGTTTTTTTTGTTGTTGCAAAGGAGCGTTCACCCCAGTAACCAATTCCAGTCATTCTATTCTTGCATAAATGTAGCCAAAATTATACCATAAAGAAGTAAGGGACATTCAGTGAAAACTTGGTGAATCTTGAGAAACATTTTTTTTTTAATCTGACAATCGTTTGGAAAAAGGAATGAAAGGCAGATTCAAGGAACATATTTTAAAAAGACAGGAAGCCCCATCTTCATCTGGATAGATTAGGTTTTACAAATCCTTCGGAATCCTTTGGTTGGTCACTGTGTGTATAGATACTTTTGGATCTAAAACTAATTAGTGACTGAATACAAAAGTGAGCATGGTACAAGGGAAGTACTGTGCACTGAAGGTGCAAAGTCATAAATGTATGAGAATCCAATTGCAAATGAATGTCTAAAGGGAGAATGAATGGGCTGAGAAAAAGGGAAAGGATGAAAAAATTGTGGTTGGAATTGAAAAGCTCCTCTAAAGAGAGATGTCAGAAGTTTAAAGAATAAAGACAGCATATGAAACAATGTGTGGATTTAGTGGAAGGACAGAAAGCTACTAAGAGTAGTTAATGGCTAGTTAATGGCTTCATGTAAATTAGATTTACCATAGTTATATATCATTTTGTTTGTCTAATGCCTTCATTCCTTTGAGTTACCATTTCTTACTTCTTCAATTCTTGACCTGGCAACAGTGAAGGTACCAATACAAAATAAATATGAATAGGTATTGATTGTAAGATTTATAATTTCCTTAAAGTTGTTAAAATATTTTTTCCTTTCCTTAATTAATAAATTGACCGTATATTGTTTCAATATGTGATGAAGTGCAGAGCTTTTCTTGTCAACTTGTCATCCATACCTTTTTGTGTGTTAAAGAGAGAGGAAAAACTTTGATTCAGAAGAAGCCCACTATGTATCCTGATTGGAAAACTTCCTTTGATGCCCACATCTATGAAGGACGTGTGATTCAGATTGTTCTCATGAAGGCTGCAGAAGAGCCATTGTCTGAAGTGACTGTAGGCGTATCAGTTTTAGCTGAAAGATGTAAAAAAGGCAATGGAAAAGCAGAGTTTTGGGTGCGTATTAATTTATTAATTTTGTCATTATTTACCTTGGACCATTAGAGTTCAAAAGTAGGACATCCAAAAGACATCTCGTTTCCAGTAAATACACCCTTCAGAAACAACTAGATATAGTGCTTTCTTTGTGATGTGATCTTCTGTAGGTAATTTCCTCCTTGAACCTGATACTTATGTTACTGCGGCTTTGATACCAGTTTGATTTAGAGAAGATTTTGTGGAATACATTTCCACAAAATTTGGAGGGTTTAAAAAAATGATAGAAATGTCAGGGGTATCATTGTACTCCTAGAGAACTCCCCTGAATGTCCACTAACATCCACTGTCTCATCTGTTTAATATAAACAAATAATTTCAAACTTTTTTAATTTATTCTTTTATTGCCTTCTTATGACAAAAAAACAGAAAACCTTTCGTTTCTTTTTATATTTTTTTAAAGAAGCACTTTCTGTGTGTTTTTTATTTATCTATTCCCCTGAGTACATAGCAGAGAGGAAGTGTTTCAGCTAAAAGCAATACTTTTAATAGTACATACATTATATATTTTAATCAGATGTTGGCAGTGGGCTTAAACACATCCCTTTTCTAGAATGCTTCTGGCCCCATAGAAACTAAATATATTATTCAGCAGAAAGAACATTGTGGGGTATCTTTTGACCAGAGCACTGCTTTTTCTTTGCCAGCTATCGTTAAAAGAGGGAGGAAAATCCTTTGCTTGCGGAAATTGGAAATATTATGATTGGGTTATAAGGGTACATTCAAGGCATTCAGGAACCACAGACAAACCTGCAGTGCATCTTTGCTTTTGGACTAAACTCTCTTTGTTCAGTTTATACATTTCTACAGTTATTTGAGTCTCTGATTATTCATCGGTCCCTAATTAATAAGAAACCCTAAAGATCAAGCCTCCAGAAATGGAGGGAGGGAAGGAGGGAGGGAGGGAAGGAAGGAAGGAAGGAAGATCTGAGGAAAACAGCTTTTCCTATGATGTAACACTGTAGGACAGGTGTTTCAACCTCAAGAACTTTAAGTTGGGCTTCACCTCTCAGAATTCTTGAAATTGAAGTCCACACGTCTTAAAGTTGCTCAGGTTGAGAAACACTGTTCTAGGCAATCACTAGGAGCAGTTTTAATAGTAGAAAGGTTATTATAGAGTTTTACTAAAATTGGCAAGTAATTCAGATGTTTCTTCCTTTTTAGCTTGATTTACAACCTCAAGGAAAAGTACTCATGAGTGTACAATATTTTCTAGAAGATGGAGGTAAGAAAGCTAAGCCTTCCAATATATACCAGTAATAAAAATTACTTTGAAATATAATGCCAAAGTCCAAATCTGAATAGATATTTTCCTGCATATTTTAAAACGAATGTTTAGTGAGTAGTTGTTAGGGATCAGTCTAAACACCTTGAGTAGACTGAATCTCACTTAAGCCACAGGGATTATCTGAAGTGAGTGCTCTGGTAAGAAGAATGGTTTAGGAGGCACTGTTGCAGACTATATCAGCTGATGTGGAGTTTGAGATTGTTTGCCATCTCAACACAATAGATGAATATTCCTTTAAGTGCAGTCATTGAAATGGAATAACTACAAGCAAAAAAGAACAATTAAATGTGCAGTTTTTCCAGTTCACTATGCCAACAGCACGTTTGCAACTTGTCTCCAACATCATATCATAAATGCTCTGTAGCCGTGTCTTAAAAATTGGATGAGACTCATGGGCAGGCCACAAACATTCTGACCCAATACAGCCAACCAGAGTCACTTGCTTGAAATGGGTGACTATAGTAATTTAATTAATTAATTAACGTATGTGCAAGTCTCTGCTAACCATCCTTCAGATCTCAAAAGCAGGCACTTCCAGCCACATCTCTTCAGCCTAAACTATCCATGCAAATAGGTGGAACTAGACTCCATTATCTCCAGAAGAAAAGGTTAAATACAGGTGTGCAGGAACTTGTTTGTATTGTGAGAGTTCAGGACATTGGGCTACTGCATGTCTAGACAAAAAATTATACCCATCCTGGTAGGGACACAGATTGCATCTGATCGACAGCAACTAACCTCTCTAGCCCCAACTCTAGCTATAACACTTGATCTTGCCTTTATAGATTCAGATCCCTGGATGCCCTTTTCTCTGAACTCATAGCATGATTGATTCTGTTGCACATATCAATAATTTCATTTGCGGAGACTTGGCAGAATTCCAAAACATTCAGATTTTTGTGTCTGTAAAGAGAATAAATGGGTGATCTTATCTGCACCATGGATTTGGCTAAGGATTTACTGGAAATGGAGATGATGTGTTGATTATTTAGGATATGGAAAAACAGACTCAATCCACAGTGAAATGCCGAAAGGGATTTTATTGGTTAATACATTATTGTAAATTTCTTTCGTTGGCTCAATAATTGTTTCTCCACAGGTATATTTGCTCCACCTGCTTGCGAATTTTCCACTATGCCAAAACACATGTAGAGAAACTAGAATTCAGTCTAGACTGCTGATTTAGGCACTGCATGGCTCCATAATCATGGTCCTCAAATCATCTAGTCAGAAAGAATCATTTACTATCTTTTTATCATGTGATATTTCGATAGATGATTAAAAACCTCTTTTATAATGTATTTATGCTAAGAAGATATTTTTAGGTATCCAACATCAAATTAAGACTAGCCTGATCTCAGAACCTTTATGAAAAATATATCCGTAGAAAATGCCAAATGGAAGCAGGGGAATTATATCACTTTATATATTTTGCCATCCCAGTAAGGGTTCTTCCTTAGAGCCAAATTTAATATTTTCATCAGTTCCATATGAAAAATCTGACATATGAAAAGTTCTTATACCCTGTTGAACATGCTGAAGAATTAATTCTTCAAATGCGGAAATAACAACTAAAAAATGTTGCTCAGATGAATATTACTGTATATTTTATATGAATTTTCTCTTATTTAGGAAAAAAACTGGGGATATGTACTAGAAATCACTTTTCATTTTTGACACTTTCCTGAGCATAATTTTGGAGCCCATCAAAACAGTTCAGGGTCTCCTATGCAAGTCCTTTTATAAGAATGTGAGCTTGTTCACTTCAGCCTGTTAGCCAACTTGGATTGAAAATGCTGATGTTCTAAAGCAGAGCAAAAATGTATTCCTTGTCCTTGCTCTGAGGCACACAGGATGTTCCTGTGTGCCTCAAGATTCAGCTTCAACCAGTTATTTCCCATGCTAAGTTCTCTCTCTCGGTGGCCATGATTTTGTGGAAAGCCGACACAAAGTTTCTGATATTGCTTAATTGTTCCTTCACTATTTTTAAGTTCATGAAAGTCTTTGTGGTGGAGTGTTGTGATCTTATGAATTCCAGCTGAATGCTTGGGAGGAATATTTGCCCTTGATTCTCTTATCACAATAATTGGCTTGAGGAAGGAGAACAGAATACAACAAAATACATTACATAGTTAGCATACTAATAGAGAACATCTCAAGGTGATTTGGAACTGCAGTAATAACTTTCCTAGAAGCACCCAGTTTATGTCTCCTTATTGAGCTCATAAACATGCTATATTGTATGCTATGTCTTTGATGGAATGTGTCTCATATGACTAATATCGTATTAATTACTTGTAAGATATCAGAAACATCCTTTCCTTTCTATTCTAAAATAATTGTGGGAGGACCTGATCAAATTAGGAATCTTATGTAAGTGTAGTTCAAAGAGAAATAAGCAGACTTTTAATGTTATTCTTCATTCCTTTTGTTTTAGTAGATTACTTTGTAGTGATTTAAATAGCAAATGGGTCAGATCAATTCAGACCAATTTAGTAGATTACTTTGTAGTAATTTAAATAGCAAATAAATCAGACCAATCATCAAAAGATGATTTCTGGTATACACCCCCAGTTTTTCTTTCCTAAATCTGCCTCAGCACTGATATATGTTTATTGTGATCAAAAATCAAGAATAAGACTGGGATCATGACAATAGGCAATGATTTTAAAGCCCTTTCATAGGATTTATCTGGTTTGGTTTGAAATCTATCCTTATATTCATTATTCTTGTGTTTGTTCCAAAATATATGAGTAAAACACATTTTGTATCATCTTGATTATCATAGTGTAGGAGTTTGGCTTCCCTCCTAGTTTTAAACATATTTACTAGATTCAGTGGCAAAAGTATTTCTTTGGGTTGCAATCTGAGCTATTGGAATAATTTTCCACACTGAAAATAAGCTGCTTAGCATGCTGTTTCATTGCTTCAGAATTCAAGATCCAGAAAATGCAGCTGTTCCATTCACTTTGAAAGACAGTGAGCACTAAAGATGAGTAATGCACATATACAACAATAGTTTTGAAGTAGTGATGCTCTTTTTAGTGTAAGACTAATCAAGCTGATTCCAACTTTATATTTTTCACGAACAAAGGAAAGTAACACTTGGAAGAATACAGAATTTAGGAAAAAGATGGTTCTCCTGTTCTGAAACCTTACTATGACTTCACACAAATTCACATATTCTATAAGATCTCTTGCAATAAATTACAGGTAGACCTCGATTTACGACTACAATGGAGCCACAAATTTCTGACGTTAAGCAGAATGGATGGGTGGATAGATGATGATGATGATGATGATAGCAATAGCACCTAGCAATAGCACTTATGTTCTGCTTCATAGTGCTTTACAGTCCTCTCTAAGCAGTTTATAGAGTCAGCATACAATCTGGGTTCTTATTTTATTGACGTCAGAAGGATGGAAGACTGAATCAACCTTGAGCCACTAAGAATCAAACTCCTGGAGTGAACAGTGACTTAGCCTGCAGTACTGCATTCTAACCACTGTAACACCATGGCTGTTCATTATGGAGAGGGGGGAGGGGGTGATTGCTGGTCTGCTACCTGGTGAAAATTCTGGAAATGCTGTTATATCTAGACGACACTAAGCAAAGAAGCCTTTATTAAATAACTGCATGCTCACTCTCAGTATTCTGTATGCCATTAATCCTTATTGGTCAGAAATAATAAGGTGTGGTGCTTTTTCTCTAGCATTGCATTTGAGGCTGTTGTATTTATTGTCTGACTGTATATTTTAAAACAGGCATGAATTTTGGTTGCAACCTTAAAACTATTAAAACACTGCTAAAACAGTGTTTGAAAAAAGCTCACTTCCTGGTGAAGGAACGAACATATAGGATTTTCTTAGATGTTTATATTACATATAAGGTTATTATACCAATCTGTTAATTAAACAAGTGGTTTGTGAAAATTAAGAGAATACAATCAAATCAAGACCAAATTTTCTGTAACTTCACTTATGTTTTATTTCTTTACTTGAAGATTCTTTGCAATCAATAAGAGAAGATGAAGGAACTGTTACTATAAATAGAAGAGGAGCAATCAAACAAGCAAAGATCCACTATATTAAAAATCATGAGTTCATTGCCACTTTTTTTGGACAACCTACATTTTGCTCTGTCTGCAAAGATTTTGTCTGGTAAGAAAAATAACGCTGCCTTTTAGATGTCTGTTTTTATGCATATAGTTCTACCACTGGAGAATTTCCATCATTTTTCTTTCATTGTGAGATTAAATGTGAGGAATCTATTATAACCTTATTTTTCCTCAGACAATTTCACTATGCTTTCAGAAAGCCCTAAAAAGTTTTATCAACTTACCTGACAGTTAATAGGAATTAGTTAAGAGGGAAATTAACTAATGATGTATGTAACTTCATGGTCACCACACATAATAATCCAGATAGATTTAAAAAGAACCTGATCAGATTTCATGGATACTTATAATAACTTTGCCTCCCTCTCCCATGGGAATGAATACCGTGTTTCCCCGAAAATAAGACAGGGTCTTACTTTCTTTTGATCCAAATATGGCTGCGGTCTTATTATCGGGGGAGAGGGCGGGCAGGAGATGGGGCAGGGCAGGCTGCAAGATGCGCATCTTACTGGAATCTGCCAGCTCTGTAGCGTCTCTTGGCCGGTCTGTGCAGGGAAACACGTTGCACAGTAAAGAAAAACTTATCGCGAGTGCAAGCAATTAACAACTTCTTGAACTCATGAGAAGTTTTTCTTTACTGTGCACAGACTGGCCAAGAGACGTGACGGAGCTGCCAGACTCTGGTAAGATGCGCCTCTGACGGTGGGGAGAAATTTG
>JANHFT010002441.1:32922-43500 GCA_032467955.1 Pseudoxenodon macrops
AGGGAGCCATTTCTGAGGGCATGCAAGGTATTTGCGCTCGCTGGCCAACTGATTTTCAGCCTTGATTTTCGGCTGTTTTTCACCCTCCGGAGGCTTCAGGACACTTCCCTGAAGCCTCCGGAGGGTAAAAAAACAACCCAACAGGCAGATCAAAGTGACGTCCAGTTTGCCCGTAGGGCCGTTTTTCATCTTCAGGAGGCTTAAACCCCAGAGGGTTTAAAACAACCCAGCAGGCAAATCGAAGTCACTTCCAGTTTGTCCGTTGGGTCATTTTTTACCCTCCGGAGGCTTCAGGATGCCATTTTTGGCACGCAAGAAGAAAAAGGTTCGCCATCACTGTCCTAGTTGCTACTTAGGATGGCCAAACAGAACCAGAAGCCTGCCTAGATCAGAGAAAGCAGGTTCACCTCCCTGGGATGAGGGATTGGGGCAGTCCTAGACCTGGAGGTATCTGGGACCTTTATTGTCCACTATTTTGCATGCTGGTAGTTTCTGAGATGGTCTCCTGGGATGGAGTTTCCACGATCATCTTTGCTTGGTGGATTCTTTCTCCCACAGCAGTCATGACAACCGGACAAGAGCCATCAGTGGTGGGGAAAGGATTAATAACTGAGACCCACCAGGGGGTTGCTGGCTCTTCATTGCTTTGTTATTCTTGGCTATCAATATCCCATAATAAGGATTTCACATTTACCATTTCTTATCCAGGGTTGAATTTTTAATGTATTATTGTATTGCTAATACCTTTAGAGAAAAGTTATTTTATGGAAGAAGATATCAAATAATAACACAAAACAAGTGCTTAATTTTGATTAAAAGTAGCCCTGTTTTTAGATCCCGCTTTGACTTTTATCCTTTTGGACTCCCTCTGCTCAGCTTTTTCTGCCACATTTGCAAGGAGTTAGTGAACTTTATTTCTTTGTGAGGAGGCTCCAAGAAATATTGACTAGAAGTTTTTGTTATTTCTTTTTTTCTTAATTAATTCCCTGGATTCATCTGAAAACCTGGCATATTTAACAAACCTTCCTTGCCATTTTTTAGATCAGTGGTAATTTGACATCCGGAGTGACTGTTTTATGCCAGCTTTGAATCAAAATGATATTGAACAGACACATTTCTGACAGTGTTTATAGCTGGAGGAGCCATTAAGTATACCAAATTGATAACGGAAATGTACCTTTCAAAATTCTTGGAATGTATGTCTCAAAGGTGTTTTTTTTAAAAAATTCGTTAGATGCAGGTGATCTTTGGAATTTCTGTACAAACTGACTTGATCCTCACTGCTTAAAGGTCTCCTGCAAAGACTGGATTTGCCTTCTTTTCTCACTTCTATAAATGGTCTCAGGCAATTCTTCTGCAACGCAGCTATTGCTGATCTTTTATTTTGAAGGCTTTATTCAGAAACTTGCTGCTTTGTAAAAATGGTTACAAATTTCTCCACCTTTTGATTTAAAAAAAAATTACATTATTCTCGTTTATCCAAAGATATAAAGGCAAATAAAAGACTTTTAGATTTAATTTCATATGCCAAAATGGAGAAGGCTCAACAAGCGTTGTTATTTCTTTGCAAGCAGGCAGTAGAGAAAGAGAATATTACTCAGTGCTGTTAGTCTAGGACAGGAGTGTCAAACTCCACTTGAGGGCCGCATCCGGGTTGTGTTTGACCTGCGGGGGGGGGGGAGCAGGCTGGGTGTGGCCAGCTTGATGTCACCCATGTCCGGGGGGTGCCTGTGGTGGCTCAAGCACTCTGCCAGTGAAAACAGGCCCCCCCAAGCCCCGTTTTCGGCTGGGACGGCTTCCTGCAACCCTCTGCAGCGAAAACAGAGCTTGGGAGGCCCCCGTGAGCTCTGTTTTCACTGGCAGAGGCACTGCAGGCCGATCCTTCGCTGTTTCCAGGGCGGCCCTGTGGGCCTGATCTAAGCACCCTGCATGCTGGATTCAGGCCACGGGCCTTGAGTTTGACACCCTTGATCTAGGAAGAGTAATGTTAAAATGCAACATAAGAAAGGGCTGGTTTTCTTCAAAAAGACTGTACTGTGTTGCGTCTTGCTGATTGCATGAAGAGAAGGTGACAGACTTTCAACAAACAGCAATGTTGTTTGGCTGCAGTTGTTGCTGTTAACCGACAGGTAATCGTTGTCCAGCAGACATTCACTGGGAGACTGTTCGACGTTAGTGCTGAAAGAGGTGGCTTAGGACTGTTCCTTTCACTTGCACCGATCCCAGTGTCTCCATGGTCCCCGTGATTGTGATCTGGGTGTTTGGCAACTGGCTCTCCATTATGAGGGTCGCCGTATCCCACAGTCAAGCAATCAACACTTGCAACCTTCACTGCTGGCTTCCAAACAAGCAAAGTCTGCGGGGAAGTTTGCAGGTCGCAAATGGCAGGTCGCAGCTGGCAGTCACGTGACCCTGCAGCCACGGGGAAGGCCTCGTGACCACAACTGGGACCCACAGAACTCCTGTTGTATGTCAGTGAGGTCGTGTGACGTCACTCTTTATGGCCGTGTCCCTTAGCAACAGAGTTGCTGGTCTGAACTAGCATCGTTAAGTAAGATAGATTTGTTAATTAGTAAATAGGTTTCTTAACGATTCCTTTTAAAGGATAACATAATCTTGTAATTTTTATAAGCCTCCCCCTAGCTCCTTACGTGGGGAAAAACTACCATGCTTACAAAACACAATTGAATTTATGCTGAGTCAGTGAGACTTGTACCCGAGAACAGGATTATCCCGGTAAGTATCCAAAGAGGTCATTGTTATTATCCTAGATGCACAGTTGCTTCCACACATGCCACATTGCATTTAGTTAATAAATTTTATTTATTTATAACAAATAAATAGTTAAATATTCACATATTTAAAATATATAGCTGCCCATTTTTTTAACCAACTCTGGGCAGCTCTCAATCAAGAATTAAAAGGCATATAAAATAATTTGAAAAACTGTAAAACTCAACCTGTTAAAACATAAAACATTAAGAACAACAAAAACCTACCCTCAATCTGTGCTAACATGCCAGTATCTAATCTCCCAATTGGGGGGGGGGAGTCTCATGGAAGACCGGGGGGGGGGGCAGTGGACTGCCCAAATCCACGGGGCAGAGTGTTCCACAGGGCAGAGGCATGTGGGGAAAAGACAGGATTCCTAGGGCCCATCTGTTGGCAATATTTAGGAGAAGGGACTAGGAGCATGCACACCCTTTCTGACCAGGTAGGACACGCAGGTTCCCCTTGGGGAAAGGGATAGCCTGGCCCTGTGCACCTGGAAAGACACAAGAAGCCAGTGAAGCTCGCATAACACAGGTATTACGTGGGTAAACCCAGGGGCCCCCATTACTGTGTGTGCTGCTGAACCAGTTGAATTTTCCAGGTGATCTTCAGGTGTAGCCCTATGTAGAGGGCATTGCAGTAATCCAGATCAGCGGTGGGTTGCTATCGGTTCGGCCTGGATCCACGAACCGGTAGCAGCGGCGGCGCACTCACCGGTAGTGACGGGATTTACGACCCATTACTCATCCAGACCCTCCTTCAGTATGGGGCCATGCAGATTTGGTGACAACCAGCCCCTCTCATTCATCTTATGAAAAAGACCGTCAGTGTTGTACAAATTCCCATCTCGAGAGCAACAGATGGCAGAGGAATGAAGGCAGCTCATTATCTCCAAGTGGAGAGCAGAGACTGGAACTTGGAAAAACGTCCCAGCCGAAAGAACTGGAAGCAAAGCTCAGCCCATTTTCAACAACTTGGCCCTTTCAGGTTGGAAGAAACATTTGACTCTGGATGCAGTAAAAGGTCAAATTCAGACCTTTTGGGGAACTTTCTGCAGTTTAACTTCTAGCTTTCCAACTCCCCAGGGCAATGATGGCAAGCGGTGGCACACGGAGGCATTTCTGAGGGCACGTGAGGTGTTGCTTTGTCAGCTGATTTTCTGCCGTTTTTCCCTGAAGCCTCCAGAGGGTAAAAAATGGGCCAAAGGGCAAACCGGAAGTCCATTCCCAAACTTCCAGTTTGCCCGTAGGGCCATTTTTCGCCTTCAGGAGGCTTCCCTGAAGCATCCGGAGAGTGAAAAATAGCCCAATGGGCAAAGTGGAAGTCCCGTTGGACCGTTTTTCATTTTTCACCATCCTGAACACTCTGGAGGGCAAAAAACGCCCCAATGGGAGGGTGCTCACATGCGCAGTGCAGTGTGCCTGTGGGGGTTGTGTGGTGGTACACATGTGCGCGCTAGCCTGCACGCTCTGCCATTTTTGGCACGCAAGAAGAAAAAGGTTAGCCATCACTGCCCTAGGACATAATTTTTAAAATGTAGTTTTCCTTCTTTTTGCATGATGCCTTGGCTCTCTTTGTGAAGCCTTTGGACGGAATCCATGTCAGGTGTTAAGAAAAAGGTTTGCAATATTCCCGCAAACGCTTTTCAAAAGATGCCACCTGGGAAGAGCTGCCCTTTATTGGAATTCTGGGCTTCGGTGTCGGCAAGAGAAACTGTGCTGTGAAACGTCTTTGTGTGGATGCGTAAATATTCATAGGAAAGGATCTCCGGGATGGGTTTGCCTTGTGTTGTCTATGTTAAATGGCATTTGATTGATTTCACAAACAACATCTTCGCTTGAAGATGGATATTGGAATTCAGCCCTGTGGAATTTCTTCCTTCGTTCTTACCGAATTCTCCCTCCGCCTCTCGTTTACCCACAGAAAGAGTAGGGAACAAAGAGCCATGGACCAGTAGATCAGAGGCATACAATGACTCCAGTTTGCTTAGCAATCAAGGCTTGGCTGAAGCAGGGCTGAGTACAGGAAGACCAGAGGATGCTTGTAGATCTGACTCTTAATAGGACAACCATCAGAGAGAAGCTACTCCTACTCCCCCAAAGAGCTTTTACGCAGAGTGGGTGGGGAAAAAGAGGCCCAAGAATATGAACGTTGATTGCAAGTATAAATATCATTTGCATTTGACACCTAGTAGTGACTAGAATTCTTTCATAATGGCTTTGTAGATTTTCTATAATAATTAGAACGTTCTCGTGTCCACCTGTGTCTCTCTGTACTGGTCCAGTTTGGAGAGAGGAGCCTTTATAAATTGGCTTTCAGGGCATTAGAGGAATCTTGAATAGGACTTTGCACATTGCTAGAAGTAGATTACTCTATTAAGCCTTAATAAGGTTTATCTATTTGGACATAGCATGCTGTATGAACACCCTAATTGTGTTTTGTTAACCCGAATCGAGGCCTAATTATGTTTTGTGAAGCCAGCTGTTGCATTTCAGCACTGAGCAGGATAGAAGAGCCCAGATTTCCAGACTCTGAATGGAATCCTTGGTGGGGAAACACACAGGCTGCCTGTGCTCAGGGTCTCCGGAACGCTTCAGGCTTAGGCTGCCAAAACCGAATGGCAAACTTCCCAAATCCAGCATCTTGTCTTTAAAGCAAAAGAATGCAAAACGCTGTGGTAGTAAGCCTTCAGTAGAAATATATATTTATTTAAATTAAAACCTTGGCAAATCTCTCCCAACTGAAATGAGGCCAAAATGTTTATTGTCACCCCATTCGATCCAGAGGTGGGTTTCTACCGGTTCTATCCAGTTCTATAGAGTAGGTAGTAACTCCGCAATGATGTCACAGAGCCGGTTCTGTCAGTGCGGCCATCTTGGGATTTTGCTTTTGCGCATGCCACCCGCGTGCGCTCGAGGCGCGACCCTGAGCAAACCGGCATTTAGAAGACTCAGAACCCACCTCTGATTCAATCGTATGACACCCCTTGTAGCTCTCATGGTGGAGAAAGAAACGGCAAGAAAAGAGGCCACTTCCTGGTTGGAAAAAGGTGTTTTCCCCCAGGAGGCCAGAGAGTGCTGAGCAAACCAGGTAGCCGTATGGTGAACTGAAGGAAGTTCCTGGGTGTTTCTGCCTCAGGCCCTCCCCAAGCTCCCACTGTATTTATTTCCTTTGGCTGGAAACAGAATGACATTTCTGGAGGATTTGCTATTTCTCAGGAGTTATGAAATAATTAATTTAGGGCAAGGTAATAACTCAGTAGAACAGAAGGGGGGAATGGCAAGGTAGCATGAAACGTACAAGCCTTGAGACTCATGAGGCTTGGATGTCACCACTCTTTGGGCTGGGATTTAGAAGGGTAATTGTATTTTTCATTTGGCTGGGGAAGAAAACAAAATACTTGTTCATAACCCATTGGCTTGGATTCCAAGAAGCAAAATAATATTGATTCAGTTTGTCTTGAGAGGATGGTTCCCTTGAGTTGTGGTAAGGTGGGAGCCAGAAGCAAGGGGCAAGCAGGAGAGGTGGAGGGAGCATAGAATTATAAGGTTGGAAGGAAGTTTGGAGGTCTTCTAATCCAATTCCTTGCATTTCAAGGGACCCTACACAATTCCAGACAAATGGCTGTCCATTCTCTTCTGGAAAACCTTCAGTGATGGAGCATCCAAAGAGTTAAGAGATTCCACAAATTAATTGTTGTTACTGTCAGGAAATTTCTCCTTACTTCTAGGTTGGATCCCTCTGAAGCTTCCATCCATTACTTCTTGTCCTGCCCTCTGGTTCTTTGGAGAATAATTCAGTCCCATCTTCTCTGTGACAGACCCTCAATTATTGAAGACGGCTCTCATGTCCCCCCTAATCCTTCTCTTCCTTAGGCGCTAGGCATACTTAGACAGGTCCTACGATGAGGCCTCCAATCCCCTAATCATCATTGTTACTCTTTTCTGCACACTTTCTAGGATCTCAGCATCTTTTTCACATTGTTGTGACCTGGACGTAGTATTCTAAATGTGGTCTCACCAATATAAAGTGCTACTATCTACTAGATACTGGCCAGTGTCTCTACAAGAAGTCATCTCCCAGAATCCTTTTGGGAATCTTCTATTGTCATATAAATTGTAGCATCTAGTATGGATACGGCAACTGGGCAGATAACAGACTGCAGGTCCCTACAGGTCCCTTTTTAGCATTTTCCATCTCCTCCAATATTAGGATATTATTTGTTTCTTCTAAAAAAATCAGTGAGTGTGTGTGTGTGTGTGTGTGTGTGTGTGTGTGTGTGTGTGTGTGTGTGTGTGTGAGAGAGAGAGAGAGAGAGAGAGAGAGAGAGATATTTAAACAAGATTGGGTAAAAACTAGTTTTCCTTCTCCATTATGTCCCAGTCCATATTGAGCCATTCATAAAAATAAGTACACAATTGGAGCTGCATATTATACATTGTTATGTTCCGTGTTGTTTACCTTTGAAGTCCCTGAACAAGACCTGACACTTGTGAGGGCTTGGCAAGGAGTCAGAAAGAGAGAAACTACGTCCCAGGAATGCAAAGGGAGCGAAGGAGCGAAGGAAGATCTGCAGGGCGGAGAGGACTAATTAATGGGCAGTCAAGTCTCCATCCAATCAATCCAAAGAATGACCTTCCGTTGAGCTACCACGAAATATCCGTAGATTTGCCTGGACGTTTCCATTTCAGTTCACAAATCTTTGTTCACCATAGAAGGATAATGTATTAAGTAGTGGCATTCTCTTTCTCAGACGGGGAGCTACAGATGCAGAATCCACAGGAGCAAAGGGGGGGGGAGGGAGCTCCCTGGTCCTTCCCTGGTCCTTGCAACATGTGGGGTGACTTTCACAGGGGTGACTTTGGGCTGGTCCTCCTCTCTCAACCCAACCAACTTCACAGGGTGGTTGTGAGGAAAATAGGAGAAGGGATAAGTTGCCCTTGACTTACGACCACAATTGAGCCCAAAATTCCCGTTGCTAAGTGAGAAATTTGTTTAGTGAGTTTTGCCCCATTTTACGACTTTTCTTGCCACATTTGTTAAGTGGATCACTGCAGTTGTTAAGTTAGCAACACAGTTGCTCAGCGAATCGGGTTTCTCCATGGACTTTGCTTGTCAGAAGGTCACGGAAGGGGATCACATGACCCTAGGGTACTGCCACCGTCATAAATGTGAGTCAGTTGTCAAGCATCCGAATGTAAATCATGTGACCCTGGGGATGCTGCAAGGGTCATAAGTGTGAAGTCACTTTTCAGTGCCGTAATTCCAAATGGTCGCTAAGCAAGCTGTTGTAAGTCCAGGACTACTTGTATTAAGTATGTGTAGGGTATTTATGAGTTACAAATAAAGTAATAAAGGTAGGATATAAATCTAATAAAATAAACATCACCCACACAAATTTTTTCCTACATTTTGAGGGTTTTGTTTGGGGGGGAGAGATTTGCCGAGGAGAGGAGAGAAGGTCAGTTACAAAGAATTTGTTTCCTCCAAAGTGGAAATGTGGAGCCCCACCGATAGCTGTGGCTGCAGTAGGTCAGTTTCTAAAAAGGAACTGGCTGTGGTGCATTGTTTTTTGAACAACAATCATACGATTAATTATTTACAATCTAAAAAAATTCACTTTGTCTTTTTATTGGCAAGAGTCCTTGATCTAGATAGGGAGAGACAGATCAGATTAACAGAGTTGGAAGGGACCTTTTAGGTCATCTAGTTCAACCCCCCCGCTCAAGCAGGAGACCCTAGACCATTTCTGACAGACGGCAGCCCAGTCTCTCCTTGAAAGCCTCCAGTGATGAAGCTCCCACAACCTCCAAAGGCAACTTCTGTTCCACTGGTTGATCGCTCTCACTGTCAGAAAATTCCTCCTTATTTCCAGGTTGAATCTCTCTTTGGTCAGTTTCCATCCGTTATTCCTTGTCTGGCCTTCAGGTCCCTTGGAAAATAGCTTGGCCCCCTTCCTCCTCTCTGGCTGCCTCTCAAATATTGGAAGACTGCTATCATGTCTCCTCTGGTCCTTCTCTTTGCTAGACTAGCCATGCCCAGTTCCTGTAACCGTTCTTCATATGTTTTTAGAATTGAATTAGAGCTGGAAGGGTCCTTGGAGGTCTTTTAGTCCAAGCCCTGTTGAAGGTCTCCGAAGAAAGAAAGGAGTGGGAGGCGGAGGAGAAACGGCCAAATTTTATCACAGGATCTTCGTTTGGGGCCGCTTTGCAAGGAAAAGGGGGACCCGGGCCCACAGAAAGAAAGAAACTGGATTTCCTTCGCATTTGGGGTCGAGATGTTCAGTTCAAGGAAGGAAACCCCTGAAGCGAAAAGGCGCCTTTTCCTGGTTTAGCTGAGTGGTTTCCTTGGGTCCCTTCGGATTTGGGGTGTCTGTGTGTAACCCCCAACACACTCACTCTTTTTCTCTGACTTTTGAGCTGGGAGGTGCGAGGAGCTGAAGCACCAATGGGATTTCTCCCTGCTTGAGCGTCATCAGTCTCTAGGCAGAGTCTTTTGTGATGTCACCCGAAGGAGGAGAGAGAGTTCCTGTAGAGAGCTAAACTGAAAGTGGGAGGAGGGAATCCCTTCAGTCTTGAGAGGCTGCAACTCAAAGGGGGGGGTCATGGCTGGACCTGACGGGACCCTCAATTTTTTTTGCTCTCTTCACGATTCTGAGCTAGACTTTCCTCTGTGTGCATGGAGTGGACTAGATGTCCGTTTAGGTTCCCAAACTCACTTGGGGGAGGGTCCCTGAAATGGGAATACTTTACTGGGGAGGGGGGCTGACTAAGGAGGAGAAGGGGGAGGAATCCCCCAGGAGCAGCGGAAGGAGGGCCTCATCCGGAGGGTGTCCTAGGGGAGGGGTGGGGAAGCGTAGCCCCACTGCCCGGCCTCCCCCAAGAGGCAGGGGAGGGGAGCCCGCAGTCGGGGAGGGGCTGGGAGGGCAAAGGGCCAAGGTTGAAAAGGGCCGAATCCAGGAAAGGCTCTTTCTCCAAGATCCCTCAGGGGAAAATCTCTTTTTTTCATAGTGTGAGTATCCTCAGGATTGTCTCTGGCAGCTCTGGGGTCCCAACAATTTGAGTGAGAGTCCCTCCCACTCTCAGCATGGAGTCAAGATTGTGGCTGCCCCCCCCCCAAGAGCTGCCTGGTCTCCATTTACCCTCCCCTCCTTCGGATGGAGGTGGAAGCTGAAGGGAGGGTGCGGCTTCTCTCCGAGGGGGACATTTCCCCAAAGGAATCGGAGCAAAGAGTTTTCTTTGCCACTCCCTCTCCCCTCCCCTCTTTAGCAGTATTATTTCTTTTTTTCCCTTCTTCTGTCATAGTTTATATTCCTTCCATTCCTAGCCAGGTATGAGAGGTTTTCCTCCCAGTGAGTTCAATAAAGAGGAAGGAAGGAAGGGAAGAAAGAAGGAGGGAGAGAATAGAACAGAACAGAACAGCATAGAATTGAATGGAAGGGAACCTTGGAAGTCATCTAGTCCACCCCCTACTCAGGCAAGAAACCCTATACCGTTTCAGACGAATGGTTGTCTAATCTCTTTAACAGATTAACAGAGTTGGAAGGGACCTTGTAGGTCATCCAGTCCAACACCCCCCCCCAAAAAAAGCAGGAGACCCTGCACTGTTTCTGACAGGTGGCAGTCCAGGCTCTTCTTAAAAGCCTCCAGTGATGAAGCTCCAACTTTTGAAGGCAACTTCTGTTCCCAGTGTCAGAAAACTTATTTCCAGGTTGAATCTCTCCTTGGTCACTTTCCATTCGTGGTTTCTCGCCCTGGCTTCTGGTGCTTTGGAGAATAGGTTGACACAGGGAGGGAGAGCCCCTCC
>JANHFT010002441.1:43600-56565 GCA_032467955.1 Pseudoxenodon macrops
TACTCCAAAAAATATGGTACTTTTAACTGTTCATGGATTTTGGATCCACGACAAAGTGTATTGAAAGTCTTATGGAAAATTTACAAACCGACAAAGGGTATGAATTATATATAATGAATATTTTTTTTAAAAATTAACAGACTAGCCAGTCACTTATCTGAAATAGTATCGAATCTCCTGCTTGAGCAGGGGGCTGGACTAGAAGACCTCCAAGGTCCCTTCCAGCTCTATTCTATTCTAATTCTAATATGCACAAACGTAATACAGGTAGTCCTCCACTTACAGTTCACTTAGAAACTATTCGAAGTTTGCACTTGAAAAAAATGACTTCCGACTTGCTCTTTCACTTTTACCCCATTGCAGTATCCCTGTGACCACATGATCAAATTTGGGCGCCTGGCAAGCGGCATGTGTTTATAACGGTTGCAGCATCGCAGGGTCATATAATTGCCATTTGCAACCTTCCGACAACCCAAGTCAACAGGGGAGCTGGATTCACTGAACAACCGTATGATCCTCTTAACAACTGCAGCGAGTCACGTAATAACCATGGCCAAAAAAAAAAAGAGGTCACGACACTGGGCACGACAGCTGCCTTGCTTAGCGACATAAATTATGGTACTCAATTGTGGTCGTAAGTTGAGGACTACCTGTATGATCCCATCATACGATGGTGCAGGAATTCAGGCTATTTCTGAGCTACCAGAAACCATCCCTTCCTCCTCCTAGCCTTTTAATTCGGAGTATACTTCAGGATTAGTAATTCACATAAACGCTCCAGGGGATTGGATAACCATTTGTCAGAAATGGTATAGGGTTTCCTGCTTTTAAGCAGTGGGTTGGACTAGAAGACCTCCAAGGTCCCTTCCAACTCTGCTATTCTATTCTACTGTAGAGAGGAAGCCGTTGAACTATCGTTTTTCTGTTTGTCTTCCAAAGGTATCCTTCACGCATTGAGAAGATAGACTATGAGGAAGGAAAGATGCTTGTCCATTTTGAACGCTGGAGTCATCGTTACGATGAATGGATTTACTGGGATAGCAATCGATTGCGCCCGCTCGAGCGGCCTTCGCTGAGGAAAGAGGGCCTAAAAGATGACGAATTTATCGTAAGCGTTTCTCCAGTCCTTACGAATAATGGCTTTAAGTGGAAGTCACGGGCCATGATCGCAAGCACAAACGGTAGCCGAGAGCATAGAAAAGTTTAGTCCCATACACGAATCGGGATCGGAATTTATGTCGCTAAGTTAAGGAGGTTGTTAAGTCAGGTGCCCATGACTTGACAATCTCTTTTGTCACAGTTGTTAAGCAAAATCACTGCAGTTAATCACACAGTGTGGCTTAATGCAAGGCTCTCCAATCTTGGCAACTTTAAGCCTGGCGGGCTTCAACTCCCAGAATTCCCCAGTCTGGATAATTCTGGGAGTTGAAGTCCACCAGGCTTAAAGTTGACAAGGTTGGAGATCCTTGGCATAATGAATCCAGCCTCCCTCACTGACTTTGCTTGTCAGGAGGTTGGCTGGGGGAGTCACTAATGGCGATCACATGACCCTGGGGATGCTGCAACCATTGTAAATACACGCCGGTTGCCAAGCACCTGGATTTTGACCACGTGACCTTAGGGATGCTGTGATGGTTGTAAGTGCAAGGACCAGTTGTAAGTCACTTTTTCCCCTTATGCCACTGTAACTTCAAACAGTCGCTAAACAAAGGGTTGTAAGTTCGGGATTACCAGTAATGTTTGGATAGTGGATTTGTTTTTCTTCAAAGCTAGGCTTGAAGTTACTTACATTCTCTCACTTTGTTTTTGTTTTTTTAAAACAGGATTTTAAACCAGGAGAAGAGGTTCTGGCTCGTTGGACAGATTGTCGATACTACCCTGCAAAAATTGAAGCAATTAACAAAGAAGGTTTGTATCAAGTAACAGATACATATTAACAGAGTTGGAAGGTCCTTGTAGGTCATCTAGTTTTAACGCCTCCACCCAAGCAGGACACCCTACACCAGTGTTGGCGAACCTTTTCAGCAACAAGTGCTAAAATGGGAGACTGCGTGCACGGGGCAGAATCCTGAAGAGCAACGGGTGACAGCTCATGTGCCCGGAGAGATGGCTCTGCGGGCCACTTCTGGCACGCATGCCATTGGTTCGCCATCACGGCCCTATGCCATTTCTGACAGACTGGCATTCCAGTCTCTTGAAAGCCTCCACTGATGAAGCTCCCACAACCTCTGAAGACGACTTCTCTTCCATTGGTTGATTGCTCTCACTGTCAGAAAATTTATCCTTATTTCTAGGTTGAATCTCTCCTCATTCAGTTTCCATCCATTATTCCTTGTCTGGCCTTTGGTTGCCTTGGAAAATAGCTTGACCCCCTTTCTCTCTGTGGCAGCCCCTCAGATATTGGAACACTGCTATCCTTCTCTTCGCTAGACTAGCCATGACCAGTTCCTGCAACCGCTCTTCATATGTTTTAGCCTCCAGTCCCCTAATCATCTTGGTTGCTCTTCTCAGATGTTTTTTGGCAACTGTCATATTCACTCAACATTTCAAGGTTCTTCACTGCACAAATGGAGGGTTAAGGAAGCTTAGTGATTAAAGTGTTGGACCAGGGAGAGAGAGTCCCAAATTCCAGTTCATCTTCATTTGTGGATGACTTTGGACAGGTCATTTTTCCCAGTCCAGGACTGCTGTTGTAGGAATAAGTTGGAGAAGAGCCCACTACAAAAGCTGCAATATAAGTCTAATAAAATGTCAGTATCAGGAACTTACTTTGTACTTAGTACAAAATTAAGTACAAAAAACAAAATTTGGTACTTGGTGACATGATAGCCTCTTCCAATACTTTCACAGGAAAGAGAGTGTCAATTTGTTCTCCAAAGTACCTGAGGGCAGGACAAGAAATGGGTGGAAGCTCATCAGAGGCTGATCCAACTTGGAAATAAGCAGGAATTTCTCATAAGCAAGAATGATTAATCGGGGGGACGGCTTGCCTCCTGGAATTGTGGGTGCTCCATTGCTTGAGGTTTTCAAGAAAAGATTGGACATCCATTTGTCTGGGATGATATAAGGACTTCTGCCTTGGGAATGAGTAGAAGACCTCCAAAATCCTTTCCATCCCTGTGATATGGCATACAATTAAAGTCCTTCTATTTTGGAAGTCAAGGGCCAGATATGTTTGTATTCCAGTGTGTTGGAGAGTGGAAAACATTTCTAGCTAATACTTTTAGGGAACCAACTGTTCTTCCCAAATAGTTACAGCAATGAAATATGTATGTAAGACCCAAATCCAGTTGTTAAATCCATTTCAAGTGTGCTCTTGAAATGTTTTTATATGAACTAAACTGCAAGTAATATGTGGAACTCCATTGTGCAGTTCATTTTAAAATGGTTTTAAAGTTATATCCTAGAAATATTGAAAGTCAAATGCTGAATTTAACTCTCAAAAAATAGACACAAGGTCCTGCTTTCAAAGCCTAAGGGGCAGCATAATTTAATCAGGATGAGACTCTGAAGCCAGAAGTCATCCGTTCAAACTTTATACGTACAATATAAACTCAATTAGTCAATCAACAGTTACTTAAGTTAACCTCTTTGCAGTATGGAACACAATAAATGTGTATTAAATAGCTTAATTAAAAAAAACACGATATTGCCATCCTTTGATTACTTCATTCTGCTTTGTATTAGGTTATCCTTAAAAGGCCTTTAAGTTGCCATTTGTGCAAAACCATTCTATAGCTTAAGATCTGCATGGGTTGCCGGCTGCTTACCAAGCACCGTTTAAGGCGTTGGTATTAATTTGCAAAACCTTAAATGGGTTATGATCTGAGCCTCTCCCAGCATGAGTGTCTCCATCTGATAAGATTTTTATGAAAAGCCCAATATACTCCCAAATAAGAATTTTGGCTCACAGTCTTGAAACCTCTTAAATATGCATTTTTAATGACAGGTTTATCATTGTAGGTATTAGTATCACCTTTTATATTTATAGGTTCTGTTTCTACCATATTTTATGTGTTAAGTGTCTTGAGTAGTCCCTAAAGCGGAAGATATGAGTGTACATGAGATAAGTAAAGAACATGTTCAAAGCTTTAACGTAAGTGCATTGCTTGAGCATTTAGGTAGCTTGAAACAACCAGACGGTTTTCAGTGCGCTGATTGAGCTTTTTGATCATTTATTCCCTTAGAATTCTGTGTATATTAAACTGCGTGCAATATTAATTTGAAAAAATGCACTGTTTCAAAATTGATATTTATTTAAATTTAGATTTTTAAAAAATCCTGCCTTTATTATTTTTATGAATAACTCAAGGTGACGAACGTACCTAATACTTCTTCCTCCTCCCATTTTCCACACAACAACCGTCTGATGAGGTGAGCTGGGCTGAGGGAGAGTAACTGACTCAGTCATCCAGCCATCTTTCATGCTTAAGGCAGAATTAGAACTCACACTCTCCTGGCGATTGGCCCAAAGTCACCCAATCAGCTTTCATACATGAGGCGGGACTAGAACTCACAGTTTCCTGGTTTCTAGCCTGGTGGCTTAACTGCTAGTCCAAAGTAGCTCTCAATATATATTCCTTACCCCTCTCACAATGTTGCATGGATTTGGAAGAAATTTGCGGGTTATGGATGACATGAAATACCTGAGCTGATGTGCAGGTGTGTGTATGCCATTTTGTAGAACTTAAGCATCATTTAAATAAGTAATTAATTTTCCCTTTCTGCTGGTGGTATCCTAGGAACCTTCACTGTACAGTTTTATGATGGAGTGATTCGGTGTCTCAAAAGAATACATATCAAATCCATGCCAGAGGATGCCAAAGGCCAGGTAAGCAAAGTTCCAGCTAGTTTCCACATTAAGTTGCATCTCGTAATTCCTTCTTAATTCATCTGCATTCCAGTTTGTGTTACGTACTTCATATCCACAGACTCAATCATTAAGACTGAGAGATCAATCAGATAGACTTTAATAAGCGTACATGGTAATCAACACCACTGCTCTCTGCTCTTGTTTGTTTCCCCGAAGAAAAACAGATAGAAAAATTCAAAACCAAGGCATTGTGCTAATGGAATAGCAGAAGGAGGAAGAGGATTCTTTATCGAATCTCTTTGGCCTCTCCTATGCCTTCCATGTTTGATCTAGGCTCTTAAATTTTAATTATTGCTAAAAGGCTCTCTGTATACAACACGTGGTGAAGTTTTGTCATTATTTAAAGGCAATGACTGTTGGGCAAATCTGGATTATAACTCTGTGGACAGGCCATTCTTTTCATGCAGTTTTAGTCCAGGAGTCAGCTTTTCGGTGGCTGGGATGGGCGCAGGAGGCCTGCATTTACAGCTTATTTAAGACCATTGCGGGTGTGATACTGCTGAGTCATGTTTGTGGGCTTAGCAAAGTATTTATTGAACGTCTTTGCTTTTTAAAACTAGTTGATCATAACTGGATATTAGGCAAAAAAATACTGAGAGGGTAGTTTTACAGTGGAAAATATTATTAGGAGAGTTCCTTAATAATCAAGGTTTTCAAGTTTATGTTGGACATCTACCTGGCACAGATGCTTTACTTCAGGTTTATGCACATGTAATGACTCCTTCCAGTTCTGTGGTTTTAGAAATTATGTTGAGTCTTTTTTGGCCTTACAGTATACTTTGGGATGTTTGATTTCAGATTGACGGGAAAGTATGCAGCTATTTTTCAGCAATTACGGTTGGGGAAGAGGCTTCTGAGGCCACAAAAAAGGGATTTCAGAGTTACGTGTGGCCCTGTAGGAGACAAGTAGGCAGAGCTGGTGGTGGAGTTAAACATGTCATCAGCTTAGAGTCCTTACGTTGCCACAAACGATCCAGTTCCAGCCCTCCCTTGAATTCCTTTGACTCTTATCCAGCACCAATTCTGTGCTGACTATTTATTTATCATTTATATCCTGGCTTTATTATTTTTATAAAAAAGGCAGCGAACATCCCCAACATACCTTTCTTCTATTTTCCCCACAACATGTCCCCTGTCAGCTGGCGTGAGTTGAGAGAGAGAGAGTGACTGGCCCAAGGTTACCCAACTGGCTTTTATGGCTAAAATGGGACTAGAACTCACAGTCTCCTGTTTTCTAGCCTTAACGTCTAGACCAAACTGGCTCTCTAGATGGTATAACTCTTCTATGCTGCAATCTAATGGATGGTCTTGATTCTTTGTGCCTAACAGGCCCACATTCTCAGGATGTTCCCATTGAATGAAAAGATTGTTCAAAGTCAGGCTAGGGAAGAGTTTCCCTTAGACGCTCTCTCTCTTTCCAGTCCAGTAATCCACATGGTAAGAATAGCACTTAGACTTACATACCACTTCACAGTGCTTTGCAGCCTTCTCTAAGCGGTTTACAGAGTCAGCATATTGCCACTAATAATCTGGGTCCTCATTTTACAGACCTCTGAAGGTTGGATGACTCAGTCAGCCTTCAGCTGGTGAGGATTGAACTCCTAGCAGTGAGTTCAGTTACCAGTAGCAATAGCACTTAGACTTATATACTGCTTCACGGTGCTTTTACAGCCCTCTCTAAGCAGTTTACAGAGTCAGCCTATTACCCCCAACAATCTGGGTCCTCATTTTACCCACCTGGGAAGGATGGAAGGCTGAGTCAACCTTGAGACAGTCAGAATCAAACTCCAGGCTGTGGGAAGGGTATTGCCTGCAACACCTGCTCTTTAACCAGGGTGCCACCAAGACACAATAAATTAACTGACTTTGCTACACAACTGGCACCAGACTGTTCCCTGTGGGTCACCTACAGAAGTGGCATCAGTTCAGTCCAGGGGTGAAATCTAAAAATTTTCCTACCGGTTCTGTGGGTGTGGCTTATTTTGTGGGCGTAGCTTAGAGGTCAGGTGACTGGGTGGGGGTGCTTTTACACAACACAAAACAACACAACTGACTCAGACACCATGCAAAAGCAGCTGTACTGACACACACAATGCAAAAGCACACAAAATGGCACCAGCAACAGATTGAACAGATTGAACAGGTTAACAGATTTGGAGAGAACCGGTTCTATGATGTCACCAGCTGCTTGCAACCTACTCTATGGAACCGGTGTGAACCCCTGGTATGGACTTCAACTCCCAACATTCCCCAGCCAGTATTCCCTCTTGCTTTAATTTCATCTCCATCCCAGTACGGAGATTTCCTCTAATCAAAATAAATAAATAAATAAATGGTTTTGTCTTTTCCATAAAGAAGAAGAGATGTGCTTCGCTGGGCAGGTTTGAAAAGCAGTTTGAAGAGAGAAGATGGCAGCTTGATGGGAGATCATTGGGGATTCCCTCCAAAGCATTAAATGAGTTTGAATCTTCAAAATCAGACAAATTGTTTCTCAGGCTTCCAAACCTTTGTTTATTATCCTTCAGAAATCCTAGCGTGCCTGATGCTGGAGGAGACAAGTGTTATTCCCAACTTCAAAAGGGGGAGGAGAGTAAGAAATCCAGGGAGCTACAGATCAGTTAGTTTGACATGGTTAGCTGGGAAGATTCTGCACGGGTGTCTCTCAACCTCAAAAACCTCAACTCCCAGTTGACGTCCGTGAACATCTTCTGAACCAAATTAGAAAAAGAACTCTTTGTAAGAATTTTTGAAACAAACCCATTAAATGGAAGCAGAAGTACAGATAGTCCTTGATTTACAACAGCTCATTTAGTGACAAAGGCACCGAAAAAAGTGACTTGACCATTTTTCATATTTTTGCAACCATGGTCTCCATAGTCATGTGATCAGAATTCTCACGTGTGGCAACTGACTCGTATTTATGACGGTTGCAGTGTCCCGGAGTCATGTGATCACTTTTTGTGACTTCTGACAAGCAAAATCAGTGGGGAAACCAGATTCATTTAACCACCGTGTTCTGAGCCATGGTGGCTCAGTGGTTAGAGTGCAGTACTGCAGGCGACTTCTGCTGCCTGCCAGCTGCCTGCAATTTGCCAGTTCAAATCTCACCAGGCTCAAGTTCGTCTCAGCTTTCCGTCCTTCCGAGGTGGGTAAAATGAGGACCCAGATTGTTGGGGGTGATAGGCTGACTCTGGAAACCACTTAGAGGGGACTGTAAAGCAGTATATAAATCTAAGTGTTATTGCTACTAACTTAACAACTGCAGTGGCTCACTTAACAACTGTGGCAAGAAAAGTTGTAAAATGCGGCAAAACTCACTTAAACGTTAGCAACAGAAATTTTGGGCTCAATTGTGGTCGTAAGTCGAGGATTACCTGTATGCAAGAACAAGACTTTTAACAGTCAAATCTTCATTTTTTTGATAAATTACCTGAAAATAAAACAATATTAGAGATGAAAGGAAAGTTAGTCATTTGTGAAAAATATCAACAAGTATTGGATGGGTGCTGCCTGGCTTCGTAAAAATCTATCTGAATACTACTTTGACATTTTATTTGATTGCTACATGGAAGTGGACCAATGATCAACATTGATGGTGAGGACCCCTTGATTGGATGCTGTCAACCAAGGTGACTGAATGGCGGATGGAACGTGGGCAGCGTGAGCAAACCTATGGTTATCAGCACTGCCTTTTAGCGGCATGACAACCTCAGGAAGCAAGGAAAGAGCCCCAGATTTCCTCTCTATGGTCCCAAAAGCCAGGATGCAAAATAAAGCACTTAAGCTACAGGGAGGTAGATACAATTGAGGATTAGGAGATAATTTCAAACTGAGAAGCAATTCAAGAATGGAACCAAAATCCCAGAGATTCGGGAGCGTTTTCTCCACGAGGTTACAAAGAGCAAATCCAGATAAGACAGCAATAAGAGACCGTTTTTGAAATTAAAAATTTCATCCTAAGGGTCAGGAAAAATGCTAGTGGGGGTATCGAGTCTTGGCTGATGACCAGGTCTTTGCAATATTTCCCCCCTCTCATATCTAGGCTGCAACCTCAGCTCTTGTCTAACCTTCTGCAGTATTTGTTCAGAGTGATAAAAAATGCAGCAAGGATTCTCTCCTGCTCACCCAGCCTCAGCAGACAAATGACACACTACTCCCCATCACAAACTGAGAAGCTTTTGCTCTCCACCCTCCTTTGTGTCTAATGTTGGGGTAATAAAATAACGAAGCATGATGGTTAAGTGACAAAAAATTATCAGCTCACTTTTGAGTTATGGAGTGCTTCTGTAAAGTAGCATTTAAATTATATCAAGCCCATGCATTTCTTACTGAGATTGCCACAATGGAGTCATAATTGCAACTTCCCTTCGAGCTGCTGAGGTGAAATTTGCCAGACATGAATCAACAGGATTGAAAAAAGAAAAAGAAAAAGAAGGAGAAATATACCATTTTGTTTCATCTTCCTTATTTGTGAGTCTTTTGGACAACGAATTGAGCTGATCCCCATTTTCATTGTGGATTGAATGGTAACGTCAGGCAAACTCTTCCCTCTTCCCTCACTCCGTGTCTTGCAACTACAGATTAGACCTGGCAACCAGGTGGATATCCTGGGAACTGGAATCCAAAGGCAATTTTTAAAAAACCGCTAAACCCCTTCCCCAAATAGTTTACATTTGTTTTGTTGAATGGAAAAGCAATTGCCTTCATTCTTTATATATAGATCTTTTTTCCCCTTTTATATTTTTTTCTTCCTTCCCCCCCCTCCTCTCTTGTCCCTCTGCATCTTTTTGTATTTTTCTTAGCTTGTATTTTTTATATTTCTATTTTTAAACTTCAATAAAAGCTATTACAAAAAAAAGAGAGACTGTAATCCAAAGACCTCTAGAAGGTACCAAATTGGAAAAGTCTCTTCCGTAACCTGGCACTGGAGCCCCAAGTGTGCCTGCCCAATTTTCTCAGCTCAGAAGCCGGGGATTGGATGTGAGAAAGCAGAGAGAAACGTTGGAGGAAGCTGGCCTCTTGCACCCTGCATTGTTTCTGCTTTGTGTACAATTTGATGAAAGAGGATTCGCCTCCAGAAGGCATTTCATAGAAAAGGGGAATTTCTGAGGTTTGCTTCTGAATGAATGTGCTCCTTCGCCCCTCCTAACTGAAGAAGTACAAGGGACCCTCTGTGAGGGGGATGTTATATATATATTGAGACCACTGGAGAAAATATTGCACAAAGAAAGACTGGCCCTCCCTCCCTCTGTTGTATTTCTCTATCTCTTATCTCATCTGCCCCTCTCTCTCTTCCTCTCTCTCTCTCTCTTTCAGAGAGAGAGACAGAGAGATGGGGGGATATAGAGGGAGGCAGAGGTAATGCACAGGGCCAGTCTTTCCTTGTGCAATAATCTCTCCAATGGTCACAAGGCCCCAAGGTTAGTACTAGTAGTGGATTCTTTCCAGAAGGATCACTGCCAGAGAGAGAACAAAATGGTTAAAGAATTCTTCCAACCCTTGGAACTGTTGGGAAAGACAATTCACCCAACTGACCAAACAGCTTTATATGGAGCTCCATTGTGACTGTGGAAGACTAGGATGGAAAAAGCCAGATCTGAGAAGTGAGAGTTAAAAGAAAAAAGAGAGGTTGCCATTCTGACTACCAATCCCTCTTACCAATCCCTCTTGCACATTGGCAAAAAAAAATCAGAACACAAAATACAAGCTGAGTGGACATGACCTTGTAGATGACCCTCACACTCTGTCAAGGACCTTGGAGTACTCATCTCAAATGATCTAAGTACCAGAGCCCACTGTAACAACGTTGCCAAAAAGGCATTAAGAGTTGTTAACCTAATCTTGTGTAGCTTCTTCTCTGGTCATATTGGTATTTTTAACCAGACCATATAAAACATTTGCTAGACCAATTCTTGAATACAGCTCATCTGTCTGGGACTTCAGCTTCAACCACAACAATACATGAGCACACAAATAGATACAAACTTAAGGTAAACCACTCCAAAGTCGATTGCAGAAAATACGACTTCAGCAACAGAGTTTTCAATGCCTGGAATGCACTTCCTGACTCTGTGGTTCATCCCCAAATCCCCAAAAACTTTAACCTTAGCCACTGTCTACTGTAGACCTCACCCCATTCCTAAGAGGTCTGTAAGGGGACATGCATAAGCGCACCAGCGTGGCTACCGTCACTGTCCTAATATTTTATTTGTATCCATTTCATGTATTCATAATCATATTTATACTTTAAACAGGTAGATAGAGAAAACTGGAGGAGCAAATTCTCTGGATTTTTCAGGGCAGGGAAAGAAGCACAAGAGGAAAAAAAGCCAAACCATTTCTGTCACCCTGCACAGATAAAGCAATCAGAAAAACCTCACCCAAATAAATGCCAAATGAAGCAAAAAAGGGAAAAAGATTCATGGAATAAAAAAAACTTTGGGAAGAGTGAAGGTTTGGCAGGGAGCGGAACAGGCTCCTGAACTCTCTTGGGTGTTGGGTTCTCTGGGGCTTCGTCTGTTGTGGGAAGAAGGGCAGCTTGGGTTTTTAAACACCCTGTTTGACGCAGGTCATCATATGAAGCCATAATTTGGTTCGTATGCTGTGTGAACGCAGCATTTGCCTGTTGTCTATTTGTTACCAGCCTACATATTCCTCCGAGGTCCCTGGGAGAAATTTACAGTAAGGGATGCATATGGAAACATGATTTTTATTAAAAGATCATGTTATCACACCAACGCAACATGTACTTAATGCTGCAGCAGAAGGAGCCCCGTCTGCTGTTGAGAAGGAAGGGGAAAGGTTTTCAGCAGGGCACATGAACTCCTGCCCTCAATTGTATCGGGGTCTTCTTTCTCTGCTCCCCCCCAGGAGAGGATTTGGGTGGATACCAGGAATGGCTGACTTCAGCTTCACCCTGGGAAGGTCTACATAGCTAGCAACGGGATCTCCTGAGTTATGCCGGACACGAGGCCAGCTGGGTCTCCTGTGGAGTACTGGCAAATGGCTCTTTGCCCCTTGCCAAGCCTTGGCAGGGTGCCCCTGAGCTTCCGGTGCAGCTGCGGGCAGGCAGTCAGGTTGTGCCCTGGAACTGGCTGGCTTCCACCCCCTTTCGAAAGAGAGCAGAGGCTCTTGTGTGGATGCTGGCTTGTTTTGGGGGCCTGGGGGGAGGCACAGGCGACGGGTTGGCATCCAAATGGATCCTGGAATCCAAGTTCCTTCAGGCACTTGCCAATTGTCGGAAGAAGGCAGGTGGCCTCTGGGCAAAGGGGAGACTGGGGCTCTGGTTTTCCTCACTGGTGCAAATTCCTCACTGTAATATTTTGTGGAGATGTTCTTAGGCCGTGATTTCTATCTACCTTTTCTGCTGGGTGGATCCTGATATTAGTCTTCCAGCTGAGTCAACCTTGAGAGCCTGGTGAGATTTGAACTTACTTACTTACTTACTTACTTACTTACTTACTTACTTACTTACTTACTCACTCACTCACTCACTCACTCATTCATTTAATTCATCAAGCATGTATTAGATAACAGATATAAGTATAAACATGATTATGAATACATGAAAAGGATACAAATAAAAGGGAATATTAGGACAGAGATGGTAGGCACGCTGGAGCGCTTATGCACGCCCCTTAGCTTAACTTCTGGGGTGAACAGTGAGTTGGCCTGCAGTACTGCATTGTAACCCCTGCCCCTCCATGGCTGTAACTTTATTCCAAGTCCAGCAACCTGGGCATTATACTTGTCATCAGTGCATAAGGATGTTATCTCCCTGCGAGTCTAATCTCAGAGATGCTAAGCATATACCTACACCAAAGCATGAGTTCTGGTTGGACAGAGATTTATGCTGAGGTTGACTGAACTATTATGGCAGGAACAGTGGCTGGGACTAGAGGAGGGACATTTTTACAAAGTTCATTTGTGTTTGCATTTTTATTAAAATGAAATATACTTGTTTTATAAACACTTTGAGTAGTTTAATCACTGCCTCTTCTATCATATTAAACATTTACAGCTGTAGTGCGACTATCACTGGGGAGAGGTCCCAAGGTCTGGGGGCATCCGCAACTCAGAGGTGGGTTTCAGC
>JANHFT010002445.1:8809-20013 GCA_032467955.1 Pseudoxenodon macrops
ACATAACATAACATAACATAACATAACATAACATAACATAACATAACATAACATAACATAACATAACATAATATAATCTATATAGAAGAATGGGACGACAGAGAACGAGATGGCTGGATGGAGTCAGTGAAGCAGTAGGCATGAGCTTAAATGGACTCCAGAGGATGGTAGAGGACAGGAAGGCCTGGAGAAACGTTGTCCATGGCGTCGCGATGGGTCAGACACGACTTCGCAACTAACAACTAACAACAACAAGCTTCTATTACATTCTCAGTTTCATCTCTGTTATGAAGCCACATCTTCATTTTCTCACATTTTCTATAGACAGGCTTGGCCATTGTGTTAAATCACATTTTAAACAGTGGGGTGCTCTCTGAGCTGACCTATTTTCTTGCAGAAGTTTCATTCCCCAAACTAGGCAACATCATCAGTGCTAGAATGGAGTGAGGTTTTCTCTCTGTTTTTATACAAGTGGCTTGTTCTGTCAGTGTTGGTGGGAATATTCTTGGTGGTTCCTTGATTAAGATGTTGCTGACTGTTTGATTGTCAGAGTTTGTAGTTTCTTGATTGGGGTGTTATTTATTGTAGAGTTCTTGGGTGATGTCTGAACTTGGTTGTTTTCTTTCTTACTCAAATAGATAACGTCATCAGTGCTAGAAGGGTTAATGTAACCTTACAATAATAATCCCTTCTAGCACTGAAGATGTGATAATGAAACATCTGCAAGAAAACAAGCAAGCCAGAAAGAACCATGGACTCCAAGCTTCAACTTTGAGATACAAACCTTGTCTATTGGTATTCGTTACTGCTTGATTGTTGGTCTGCTATTAATCCTAGTGTTAATCTCTGCTTATCTGGGTGTTGATTGCTGGTGAGAAAGAGGTGTTTTTAATCTCTTTGCTTCCTTTTTAGCTTTTCCCCCCTTTTTTGTTTCCTTTTCATGTGTTAATCACTTTTAAATAATTCATTTATTTCACCCAGCATGATAAGCCAAAACCAAACAGCTCCTATTCCGCTGTGTGAACTCAGCTCATATCTGTATCTTTTCACATCTCTCCTTCTGCATAAGTATCCAGAACACATATTTCCAAACAAAAGAGAGTTCTACTCACATTTTACACCCCTCCCCGCCTATAACACTCTCTTCTTCCCGTGTTTTTATTTGCTTTAAAAAACAACAACAGCTAGTACACAAGGGCTGCCTAAGAAGGCGATCTGAGCAGCAAGGGAGATGACATTTTCTCCTGTCAACTGGCAGCTATCAAAGACAGCGGTTTCTCAAACAACCCCTGGAGGCAACTTAAGGTGAAGTGGAGAAAGCAACGGAGCTGCAGCTCTTCTGCCTATCAAGCCACTGCAGACAAAGACCTTATCAGAGGACGCAGCTCTTCTGGCAAATGGGTGGCTGTTCCTCAGGTAAAGGATAATGGTGAAGAACAAGCAGAGGAAGATGAAGGAAAACCATTTACTGTTAACTGGCTCAGGAGATCTCCCCACTTGGACTGCTGACTTTGTGGCATTGCATGACATATGTCAACCTTATTTCCAGCATCAAGGGGAGGATGCATCTTCTGTTGTGATGTAGGCCAGAAGTGAGTTCTGAATCTTCTTACTGCTGGCTCGCTCAGGGTTGTGCCTTGAGCATGCCTGCAAAGTGCGTGAGCGCGGCAATAAAAAATATTGTGCAGAAGCAAAATCCAAGATGGCGGCATCCACAGAGATATCGAAAGAACCGGCTCCGTGACATCATTGCAGAGTTACTACCGGTTCTATAGAACTGGGTAGAACCGGTAGGAACCCACCTCTGATGTAGGCCTCAGAACAGTTAATAGATGTGGTGTTGTCACCAGCTGAAGGAGAGGGGGGGCCCTCTTCAGGAAGTAAACAGTCATTCCCTTTTGAAGTTGACTCAGGGGAGGAAACATCTGAGGTCAAATCCATACGTGTATCTGCCATTTCCCAAGAGAAAATGTAGCAAGATTCTTGTAACATAGGTGATCAACAATAACATATCTACTTGGCCTACTCATCAGTGGTTCTGATTGCTTGCGCCGAACATACCACTCTGACCGACATCCGAAGGACTAAATTTTTGCAGGTAGTCAGACAACCGTCTTTCCTCCCTCTCCTCTTTTTTATGACAGTATTGTGAAGTTATAAAGAAAGATTTTCGACAATCTATTATTTAAATAGCTTAGAGTAGCAGAAATAAAGAAGAAGAAGAAACTATCAATATTAACTTCAATTTTAGATATCAATATTATGAGGATAACATGATTTAGCTTTTCCATCCATAGTTGAATATAACATTAAGAAAAGAACCGCTGTGACTCACATCAAATTATTTGTTATATGACAAAAGGCCTTGAACTGAAGCTAATTATTTAATATTAACATCTCTGTTGCATTGCTGAGTGGTGTGTGTGTGTGTGTGTGCAAATGGAGCAAATTTAACAAGAATTTAAATATTCAAAAATAGGAGGGGGAATAAAAACTAGAAAAAAAAGAAATCATAGAGTTTCTTCCCTTTTTATACATCTGTTAATTTGCAATATTTGTAAACATTTGAGCCCTGTTAGAAACCAAACTGTAAGTGATTATATTTGATGTGTTGTATCTATGGGAACCATTCCTGGGTAAATGTGGTTAAACTTCTATTGTATACATACATTATTAATTTTCCCACTATTATGTGCTTTCTTGAGTTTAACTTCCCAATCAATATTGTCAGAGGTGTGTTTTTCTTCCATTGTTGAGCAAAGTTTATTATTGCGGCTGTAAGCATACCATCTCATAACATTTTCTCTTGATTTTTCCCCCCTGAGGTTAGACCTAGTACAAAGAAATTGTAGTTTCATTTCAAATTAAATTCCAAGATGTTCTGCATTATACTGTATATCTTTGCAATAATGTTGGCTTTTTTACATGTTTACCACATGTGATAAATTGTTCCTTTTGTTTTCAACATGTATTACTGTATGATGAAGAGCCATGGTAGCGCAGTGGTTAGAATGCAGTACTGCAGGTTAACTCATTCCAGGAGTTCGATACTGACCGGTTCAAGGTTGACTCAGCCTTTGATCCTTCCAAGATCGGTAAAATGAGGACCCAGATTGTTGGGGGCAATATGTAAACCGCTTAAAGAGGGCTGTAAAGTACTATGAAGCGGTAGACAAGTCTAAGTGCTACTGCTCTTTCTCTAGCTTACAGAGAGGTGCGTTCCTAACGGGTCAGTCCAGTTCTACTGAACCGTTAGTAACTTACCGGCATGGTTCAGTAGAACCGTTAGCAACCCAGGTCTGCCACGCCCCCGAGCTGGTTCTTTCAGCATCGCCATAGGCGTCGCCATCTTGGATTTTGCTGCTGTGCATTCGCGCAGAAGCTTATGTGAAGCACTGCACATGCACACGCAAAGCGTGCACACAGCTGCAGCGCACCTCTGAGCCAACCGGCAGTAAGAAGATTTAGAATCCACCTCTGAGCTTAGATATTACTGAGGTATAACATACTGAGATATTATGTTTTTCCTTTAGGTTATAGTATAAAGTTACAGATTTAGTTTGTACAGGTAATATTTGAATTATGATAAAAACGGAGTCTGTCCATTATACTCGTTAAGTTGCGACAGTTGTAAAACTGACAGTTGTCAGTTACATCGCTGATCCGATTTTACGGTTTTGCGGTTGTTAAGCAAACGCTGCAGTTGTTAAGTGAACCCACTATTTGCTGTGGCATGGTTTTTCTGAAAACCACAAGGAAGTGCCATTTTTTTGACAAATCCATCGTAAAACATAGGTACATGATTGTGGGCAAGTTATTATAAATGCGGCTTTCTGGCAGAGTGCCTGAAGTATGATCACATGATCACCTCAACCCCCAACTCTCAGAACTTCGAAACTGGGTCACAAGTACCGTTTTTCAATTGGTCGCTAAGTGATTGGTCAGAAGTCGAGAACCACTTGTAATTCTTCCAATTGTCGTGTTGCAAGTATTTTTTTAACGTTTTGCATCCATTTTATCATTCAGCTATTTTGTTTGATGTCTCTACGTTATATTTGAGTAAAAGTTTATATATGCATCCCGATAGGGAGCATTGATTTTGTTAAAGCTTTTCAATTCCTTTTTAAAAATATCCCTCCCTCCCTTCCTTCTTGAGATCTGATTTTATCCTTCCAGCTAATACATCAACCGTGGTGTATTCCGGACTTCATTAAATAATTCTTTTTCTATGTTTTTAGTCTATTTGTAAAATCTGAGTGGCCCATATCTGCATATGTAATTACATTTTTTTCTTGCTGTAATTATCTGCAACATGAAAGAGAAGCTAGAGGTGAAATTGTTGGGTTTATTATTCCCTTTGTAGAATTCCGTACTTTTATCAAAACTTTTGTCAGTATGTCCTTCTGAATTTTTATCTTCCTCTATATCTCTCTACTCTAATTATCTGTGAAGTTCATGGGCTCAGTCGTTGCCTTCCATAATTGTCATTTTTTATGAGAAGACTTTATCTACTCTGTTTTATCTATGACAGGTAATTTTTTTATGATACAGTTTAAAAATTGGAAGGCAGAGACCGCCACTCTCTTCGGAATCTTGTAGAATTTTTTCTTTGATCCTAGGTCAAAGAGCAAATCCATATGAGTTTACTGACCATTTCTTGTCATTCTTGTAGAGCAGGGGTGTCAAGCTCTGTTTCATTGAGGACCGCATCACGGTTGTGTTTGACCTCGGAGGGCCAGTGTGGGCGTGGCCAGCTCGATGTTACTCGTGTCGGTGGTGCCTGTGGTGGTCCGAGTGCTCTGCCAGCGAAAACGGGTTCCCGAGCTCCGTTTTCAGCTGCCATGGCCTCTTGTAACCCTCTGCCAGCGAAAACAGAGCTTGAGAGGGCTGCTCTGTTTTCATTGTCAGAAGCACCACGGGTTGGTCCTTCGCTGTTTCCAGGGCGGCCCCATGGGCCAGATCTAAGTACCCTGCAGGCCCGATTTGGCCCCGGGCGTTGAGTTTGACACACCTGTTGTAGAGGTCTCTCTGAAATTCTGATTGGTATCATTTGGCATAAATAATCAAACTTAGACAATATATTTATTTTGATACAGGTAATCCTCACAACCTTCCATTTAACAACTGTTCAGTTACAAAGGCACTGAAAAAGCGACTTATGAACGTTTTTCACACTTAGAACCATTGTAGCATCCCCATGGTCACGTGATCAAAATTCAGATGCTTGGCAACTGCCTCATATTTGTGACCGTTGCAGTATCCCGATGTCATGTGATCACCTTTTTCAATCTTCTGTCAAGCAAAGTCATTGGGGAAGCTAGATTCACTTTACAACTCTCTTCTAACTTAACAACTACAGGGATTCACTTAACAAGTGTTAAGTTAACAACAAGAAAGGTTGTAAAATGGGGGAAAATTCACTTAGCAACTGTCTCACTTAGCAACGGAAATTTTGAGTTCAACTTTACTCGTAAGTCGAGGACTATCTGATTTTAATAGATCCTAGCCAGGATAATTTAGGTTCCTCAACTGCTCAATGTCTTGTCATAGTTTGATCAAAGTTATTTCGATATCTTTCTTGATTGCTGTCAACCTGTCAAGTGCAAATATTTCACTGAAAACCAGATTTTTTATTCCAAAACACTGATTTCTTTTATCTTGAAGGGGGGGAAAACTGAAAGATTTCCTGCCCCCAGTTATTTTCGGGAAGGTGATTCGGGAAGGTGACACAGCTCTTAAAGTCTTAATGATGCTATTATCCATGGCAGCCAGAAGCATATGAGAACAAGGGAGAAGAATTAAAACATTATTTTTATTAGCAAAAATAATAACCTTTGATTTACTATTGAGAAATTAAATTTTTGAAAGGACACATAAAATTCAGTGATCCATCTCTGAGAGCTTAAGGGAAAGAGGACTGTATATATCATTTCCACAAGTTCTATATATTCCTTACTGCAACACCACTGAGTGCCAGGACCCAGATAGCACCTAAAGCTAAGGTACTATATACAGTATAGGTGTCTAAAGAACAAAGGTCCACGAGTACAATTCCCAGTTGAGGGTTTGAACCCCACAAATCTGGCTACACCTAGAAAACCCCAACAGAACAAAACCAATCACAGTGCCTATTTCTTAAAGGTCAATATAACATAAATCATCTTCTTCTGGACTTTTAAAGGTGATTTTCATGGTTACCTTGCGTATCTTAAAGGCTACTATGACAAAGATATCCACAAATGGAGTACAATTTTACAAGATGCCCGGAGCAGAAAGAAATATAATTCACCACCCACCCCTAGCTTTTCACTAGGTGGAAAGAGGCTTGTCCCATAAAAGGAGCTTTTTACAGTAATGCCCTGTAACAGAGGTGGGTTCCTACCGGTTCTATCTGGTTCTAAAGTGTAGGTAGTAACTCTACGATGACGTCATGGAGCCGGTTCCTTCAGTGTCTCTGTGGGCGCCGCCATTTTGGATTTTGCTTCTGTGCATGCGCATAAGCCATTTTTTGATTGCCCAACGCACACGCGGTTTGTGCGCGCACTCAAGGCGCGACCCTGAGCGAACCGGCAGTAAGAAGATTCAGAACCCACCTCTGTCCTGTAGGTGCATTTATGAAAGAATATGATAGCAAAACCCTAATCTTTTAAATTCTCAACCTTCTTTGTCCTCTTTGTGGCCCATGTCCTAACATTCTGGTTTTATATTTATCCATCACCACTCCATCTGAAAAGGAACACTATTATAATAGGGCATTACCAAAACAAAACAGAAATATTTCTAAATGGGAGCCAGACTCATTCCCCTCACAATATTTCCAATCTGCCATAATCAGAGGGTGTTGGATTATCAAATTACTCTATCTAGCATGCTTACCGGGGATGATGGGGCTTGTAGTGAAGTACCGCTGGACTATTTTATGAACTTCCATTCTTCAGTTGACTCTTTCCAAAAAATCAGAAAGGAAAATTGGAATTGATGGAAAGCACTTTTTCCAAGTTTGGGATGAGGCGCCTCCTTCAGATTTGATGCCAGTCACCAATATAAAACTCTCCAATTCAGTTTTAATTATAATTAATTCTCCATCTTAAATACAATTCTACATGAAAAGCCAAGCAAGGGATGTGTGCCTTCAGAAAACAAGGGAAAAAATAGAGTACTCATAATCCTTTTGTTGTTGTTGTTGCTTATGCAAATTCTTGTGATTCACAGAAAGCTTTTGTTGTTGTTGTTTTGTTTCTTTCCTAGTGCTTGTCATCTCTGACAACATTTCAGGGGGGAAAACCTATTTAAATTAGTCTACATAAATTGGCTTCCAAGTACCTTGGAAGCGGAGACAAATAAGGAGATTCTGCAATTCTATGAAATTAATAAGTCTAAGAGAAGTAAGGTATTCGTAGCAGCGTTAAGTTCAGATCTCAGAAGAAATGAACAAATATAACAATGCACTCACTTTCTGATCAAGTCATCCACCCAACTATGTGAAGTTCCGAGTTAACACTCACTCATTCAGTGGCCATTCAAAGTTACAATGACACTGAACAAGTGGTACTTACAATCAGTCCTTGAAATTCCACTCATACCAATATTGTCATGGTCATTGGATGGCTGTCAACGTCTTTGCACTAATTACATTTGAAATGCCCTGCAATCAAATGTTCACCATTTGTGACTTTCCTTGAAACTTCCCACAAGCAAAGTCAATCAGGGATCTCGTACACAGTAATGTGTGCATGCCTGCAGGAACCCCCTACTCACACTCTGTGAGTGCATGCGCAAACACACCTGTGCTTCAGCAGCCACCTGCACATCCTCCTGCACCCAGAAGCCGCCAATGCTGCCCAGTCATGTTCGCATTGCAGCAGCCACTTACCCACTCGCTGGCCTGTTTATGAGCTTCCTGCAACTTCCTGCTGGCTTCCCCATTGACTTTGCATGATGGAAGCAGGCAGGAAGCTGTGAGGGGATCCTTGCTTAATAAACTCTACGCCTTGCTTAATAGCAATTGGGATTGTCAAGATTGCCGTTGCTAAGTGACTGACTTTCAGTGAGCAAACAGGAAATGACTTCTTATTAGGAGTGGGGAGACATTATGGCTGAAAAGAGCACCTGGATGCTAAGTTTTGGACCACCAAAGTCTCTCTGGAGAAAGGATGCATCTTGAGATCACCCACACATACTCTGGACAGCTATTTTTAATGAGTAGACAGCAAGGCTGAGGTTTTTGATATTGGTTTGTGTACAGCAGGAGTTATGGAGTTCCACCAAGCTCATAGCTGAACTTCATGCCTGTTCATCACTGGGGACAAAGAGGGAGGTTAACTTCTTTTTCTTTCTCTTCTCTTCTCTCTCGCAAATTTTTATTTTTATATTTTCATACTTTGTAGTTTGTATTATTTTATCTTTACAACTTTTAATAAAACTATTACAAAACAGAAAAGGAGAGTTTGTAATTGTTCAGCAATGCAGTCATGTGACATTACCCTTTATGACCATGTTGCTAAGCAATGGAAATTCAGGTCCCAATTATCGCTAAGTGAGAACTACCTGTATATAAGATAATCTGATGCAGCCAGTTTAGAGCACGAGGTGAGCTACATCTAGCTGCCTTCTGAATAGAACTTTGGAAGCTCTGAAAACGATTCTTCTCTTTAGTAAGCAATGGGAAGAACTAACCTTTGACCTATATTAGTGTTTCTCAAGCTTGGCGACTTTAAGACGCCCGGAATCCAATTCCCAGGGTTTTGATGACTGGGAATTCTGGGACTTGAAGTCCACACATCTTGCCAAGGTTGAGAAGCACTGCTTTCCATGATTGCAATTTATTCAGTGTTTGGGGATGTGGGAAAAAATGAAGGGGATAGAATCCATTTGATACCCATTCAGTCCATCCCAAGCCATACTTAGATCATTCCTGCCATAACCTCTTTGGATAATTCTGTAAGATGTGAGATTGCTGATACAGAAAATAGAAAGCAGTGATGCAGGATAGGGATTCAAAGCTAGCAACTGGTACATTACAAAGTGGGTAAAGTGACAATAATATACTCAAATATGTATTTCAACTATGTAACGTATTTGTTTAAACCCAATATTCAATATTCTAAAATGATTGCTATTTGTTAACGGCAACTCCTCAAAATGATAAAGTGAAGTGTTTCAAGATCTATCACTGGCTACATAAAGCAGAACTTCAATGCAACATCTTCAATACTCCATAAATGTTTAATTGCCAATGGCACTTTAATAGTTTGACTAAATGTAATATTTGTAATGTAGGCATTAAAGTTACTATGGTAACTACAAATTGATTAGTTCTTAAAGTAGAAATTCATGGTGATGCAATGTCATTATTGGGTCTGCAAAAGTTAATAAGTTTGTTTCTCTATAAAATAAAATGTGGATGAAGAGACCTGTGGACCTTGTTAAGATGGTAAAAAAATCATTTTCAATGATGGAATTGTCCAAAAAAAATTATCCACTTAATATGAAGTAGCATTATCCATTATTTTAAAGCTCCCTAGTAAAATTATCTTCAGTGATCTTACATACTGTAAGAGGTTAGTTAATTTATTTTTCTTTACTTTCAGTGCAATTTATCACAGCTATTTTTAATTAAAGAGAGCAAATTTAAAATTACTGTCTGCACAAAAAGATGTTCACATTCCTAAGAAAGCTATACATTATCATACTGAACCAAAGAACATATTTGAACTTCTCGGTAGGGGAAAAGATGTTTCAGAAAATCGCCCACCTTTCTTATGCCCGAGTCAATAAATAAGAGTTTATTAATCTTTAAATGCTGACCAGATAATTCAATCAATAAAAAAAAATATGCAGGTGATGGAGAAGAACAAGATAATCTTATGAGATGTTCTTGGGTGTGCTTTTTATTCTGGCTGTCAAGAAGAGCTATAGCGGGAATTGGTTTCTATTTACATGGCTTCTACATCAATAAAAAAAATTTAAAGACAATACTGACTGATAGATGCTAGCATTTTATTGCTCAGCCAACGCTGTCCTTGTGATCAGAATATAGCTGCCATGTGCATTATCAAAGGACTCAATCAATACACTGGATATTTTCTATCGATAAAAGCCTGCATCCTAAATCCATCCAAATTCAAATAATACAAAATATTAGCATATAGAAGCTTCTCTCAACTTTGTATTTTCAGATGTATAGATTTTGCTAACTGGGGAATACAGTGAATAAAAGCCCAATATATAGGAAGAGCATCAAGTTGGCGAAAAGCAGGATATGCTACAGTTGGATCAACATTTTGCTGGCTTGGCTATCTGAGTTTCATCCAGGACACAACATTAAACATCTTTCTAGAAACAAAACCACCACTCAAGAATTAGCCATGGAAGAATCAAGCATAAGATCAGATAGATAAGTTGTTTTTATTGTAGATATAAAAAGTCTTACCATGAACAGATGATTACTACAGAATCTAGCAATCCAACGTTCTCTATGTAATAATTCCTGGGTTTAAAAACTATATCTCTTTCTCCTACCCTTATAGAACTTTTTCTCCTAATAGAGAAACAGATTTCTTCAGCTCATTGATAATTGTCCTGCCTGGATTCAGCCTCTTTCCATCTCTCCTAAGCATCTTCGATCCACGCATCAGCAATTGGCAAAATATTGGGAAAATGTCAGCCTGCATGTTGACTTGCTATAAATGAAGGCTTGATGTACTGAGACACCATAAACATACTGGGTGCAATGTGATTTAATGCTAACCTGATGGGTTTGGTTTTGACAAGAGCATAGATTTGAAAATCAGTGTATCACAGTCCAAGGTCATTGGGTAAGGAAGTACATTTTTGCCATGGTCGAAAGTAAACAATGCAGGTGTTGTGGCCTGCCAGCGGCCTGTGCAGCTAATAACTGATTCAGAGAGCGAGGAGGCTGGGGTGGTGCTTCACCAGTGGCCTGTGTAGCTGGTACCAGAGTTGGGCAGTGAGGAGGCTGGAGAAGACTCGGTGCCAAGGCAGGGATTCACCAGGGCCTTCAGACCTCCAGAGGCTGTCATGAGTGAAGAAGAGGAAGAAGAGGTAGAAGAGGAGCCTGTTCTCAATGTGTGCATGCGCAGAGCTGCCAAAAGGCAGGAATGGCTTCTGAGGAGAAGGACTACTCGGGAGTAGGCTTGGGGATAATTGGCCACTCCCATAGCCTATTTAAGTAAGGAAAAGGA
>JANHFT010002451.1:942-23125 GCA_032467955.1 Pseudoxenodon macrops
AGGAGTTGAAACAATTTATGTCCAGGATGCGAGGGGTCAGTAAATATTTTCATGGCCCTCTTTTTGACTCATGCAGTGTACAGATGGAAAGCAGGTTGGCAGTAATTATTTTTTCTGCTTAAATGTATTTGGCTTGTCTGGGGTATTTTTGTATATTGTTAACTGCCTAGAGCTTGTGGGAATCAGTGGCATGAAAACAAATAGATAAATAAATCAAATATATAAATAAGCTAACAAACATATACAAGAAACTGGACAGGAGTGACTTGACCTCTTCAATCAATTGCTTTCATAGAGTTAATGCAGTAGGAAGAACCTGACTTGCTTGTTAACTATCTCATTAATACAAAGAGCACTAAGCTGGCAGAATCATTCATTTCTTTGAACAACCTAAGTGAAAATGCACCCAGAGAGTCAAATGTAAATGCAACATTTGATGAAATAGTAAGCAACCACAACAATGCTGTACCTCCCAGCTATATAGTACTTGTGTGCCTCATTCACCATGCTATATTACACAATTAAGCTTGAAAATATGGGTTGGGTTTTAATTAAAAGTCTGCTGGCATTTTGTCCTGCAACAGTGTATACATTTCAAGTTAAACCAATTAGCACTCAAGACTCATTTTGGCCATATATAAAAAAACTTAAAAAATTGCCCAAGGCAAGCTCATCTCCTAGTGACTCCATGGACATGTCTATATTGTTTTTTCGGAAAACATTAGGAGAATGATTTACCGTTCTCATCTTGTGAAATTTTTGTTTAGTTTTGCTTAATGTGTGGAATTTTAGTCTCTTACAAATCTTCCATTCTATAGTAGTCTCCAAAATGCACATTAACTACTCCCAATGTGTTTTTGGAGCTTCCACAAGGATACTGTAATTAATTTACATTGGCTGTCAAGTCAACATTTGCCTAAAGAAGAATTGATCCTATTTTCTGTCTCATGCATCCCATTGTCCTTTGCACATAACATAATAGGATAGAACATCTTGGGAAATTGTACATTATACTGAAAGCTCATTCCTTTTATCAATTAGTCCAACAGATGCTTCCAATTTTACTTACATTTCCATACATCACCACCTTTCCTAATCTTTTCCTATTTTATATTAAATGTCAGGGCCCAGGGCCCAAATTGCCTAGCCAACTAAGGACAAAATCTTTACTCAAGCTGCTACCAATAAAACTCAGCCCAAACTACAATATTTGTGCACATATACAATTTCCCCAATTATTACTAATGAGAAACAACTGAAATCACATACTGGTAGCATACATTTTTCCATCTGAGAAATAATTATGTCCTAACAAGATCACCTGATTCACAGATATTCATTAAATAATGATAGGACAAAAGATAAACATTAGGGATAAATGTATATTCATTAAAATATTTCTTTAAGGGAAAGAGAAGCTATGTGACATTCCAAAATTAAATTATTTTAGATAAGCTGAGATCACTTTATAATTTACATGTTACCTAATTTGTTCAGGGCTTTTTGTTCAAATGTAACATTTTCTATACATATCAAATATAACTTTTATTTCAGGAATCCCCTCCTGGGGGGTTGCAGTCCACTAGTGGGCCATGAGGGGTTTGCAACTGGCCATGGAGGGTGCCTGCACATGTGTGCGCATGTGTGCGCATGCATGCACCCCCATTTAAGTGAGCATCTGGCCACTTGTGCAAAATCATCCACTCTCCCCTCACGCCAGAAACATTGGAGAACTCTGTTTTATTTCATTAGTAACTGTGTATATTTGTTTACCTTTGTTTTTATGGTTACATGATGTCACACAATAATTAAAAAAACATATTTCAAAGCAAATAAGAACGCTTCCTCCAAGAAAAATTGGTAAGATTGCTAGGGAAAATATTTAAGTCCAAGGCTCAATTAGAAGGATAAAAACAAAATCTTTGATTCACGTAATGGGGAAAAAACAACAACCCTTATTTGTTTGTTTTCAAGTTAAAGATGCTTACCCCGACCTCCTTGAGTCTGGTATGATAACACTTTGACCACAGAGAAGAAGTTCTCATAAGAGACAGAAAAAGAAACTGGTTATGGCAGCAGACCCATTTATTATCCAGGTGCGAGTTTTCAGATTGTAATGCAGCCAGCCAGGTCATCTCTTGGAATACATGCACAAATTTATAACATTCTTCAGGCTTTGTTTGCCTGACAGCAAAAGAAAATGAAAGCTTGGGGGCCCAGACAGATTTTCTAGTCCTTTAGAAGAAAATAATCAACGTATAAATATTCATCAGATCTACCTGAGTAAGGTTCAGAAAATTAGTATCGAAAGGAAACTTTGACAAGAAATAAAATGCCTGATCTTAGAATGTACAGATAGACACATGAAGTTTACAGATATCAACCTGTGTATTTTTCTGATCCACCTGCACAGGAGGTGGGGATATTAGACTGGTATTACAGCATCTAACAATTTCTACCACTGCGATGTAAACTTTAAGTAAATTATAGTTTTTTAATGCCTGTTTCTTTATTTTTCCCATTGTTGTCAATATAATGTGTGTAAGGTAAAGGTTCCTTTTGCACATATGTGCTAGTCGTTCCCGACTCTAGGGGGCAGTGCTCATCACTGTTTCAAAGTCAAAGAGCCAGCGCTCTCTGAAGATGTCTCTGTGGTCATGTGGCCTGCATGAGTAAATGCCAAAGGTGCACAGAACGCTGTTACCTTCCCACCAAAGGTGGTCCCTATTTTTTCTACTTGCAGTTTTACATGCTTTCGAACTGCTACATTGGCAGAAGCTGGGACAAGTAACGGGAGCTCACTCCGTTATGCGACACTAGGGATAATGTCTGTAGACAGTAACAAATTTCTCTTTGTGCTCAATAGACCCCTGATTTCATTGTCTTTTTAACAAAGTGATTTTACTTTTCAATAAATACTTCTGAGTTTAAAAAAAAAAGGAAGTTAGCATATTTTGAAGTATCATCTCTTATTTCCAATGAAACACTTCTGAGTTCTATAAAAGCTATTTGCCTTTAAAGTAATAAAATAAAAATGCAGCCTCACTCCTCTTTAAAAAAAAAGACCCCGATTATCTGCTGATGCCATTAAATTGATAAAGAAAAGCTGTAACAAAGATTACCCTGAGGTGCCAGAGAAGATAATGAGAATAATATCTCTAATTTGCCTTTTGATAATTAACACCACACTCACCATGGAAACTATTTCTCCAAATTATATTTTCGCCATGAAAAATCATAGCACATCAATATCATTTTTAAAATTGGATCCTATACTTTTTGTCCACTTTCTCCACACATGCCATGCGGGTACCACTCTAGGTGGTAAGCTGCATACGGACACAGTGTCACTCACATACCTACAGCATCATAGCACCTTTACTTTTAAGCAAAGCCTCTACAAACGCTCTTCTTTGAAGCTTGTTGTGATATTACTATTAATAAAGGAGAATATTTGTACCTCAGGATTGACATGAAGTGTCATTGGTGCTCTCTGAACCTGCTTGCTTGTTGTTTTTTTTGCAGAGGTTTCATTACCCAAACATCATGTTACCTAGTTTGGGTAATGAAATGTCTGCAAGAAAACAAGCAAGCTCAGAGAGCATCAAGGACCTCTCTTTATTACTATTGTATTTATCACTATTGTTATATAGTATAACTATCACTTTGTTAACATTCTTTAAAAAAAAAGTATATACTAATAGCAATAGCACTTAGACTTATATACCACTTTACAATGCTTTACAACCCTCTAAGTGGTTTACAGAGTCAGAATATTGCCCCCAAAAATCTGGGTTCTCATTTTAGGATGGAAGGCTGAGTCAACCTTGAGCCTGGGGAGATTCAAACTGCCAAATTACAGGCAGCTGGCAGTCAGCAGCTGTAGCCTGCAGTACTGGATTCTAACCACTGCACCACCATGGTTCCTAAAATAGAAACAAACTGCAAGAACATTTATAACTTTAGTATAAAAAATTAGCAGAGACATATAATAAATCATATTTTATCATGCCTTGGGTTGGATTACATTCTTAGGTAATAAAATCGACAATGGTGCATAAATACGACTGTACTGTTAGCAATTTTGTTACCTAGGTGTATAATTCAGCATAAGGGATGGCAAACTAGGATTTACAGGCCATATCCAGCCCACTGTTTGTTTTGTATGGCCTATGATCTAAGAATGGATAGGACATTGGGTGATTTATCAGCCAAGATTCCAGGATGAGATGGGCCAAATACAGAGCCGGGGCATCCTGAGTGGTGGTGGCGGCCTATTACCAGCCTCCTTGTAGTCAACTGGCCCCTCTATTGAATGTCACACTTCGAGGCCTAAAGACCTGCAAGATGCATCCATGGAGATAGAAGATAGGTAGAACTTCTGGTCTGCCACCGTTCACTCTTTCTGTGCCAGGTGAGCCAATTCATTGGGGTTTAATGGGGGTGGAGGAAAGAAATTTTGCCATCCAAAAATTGGATTTCTCCCCTCCCTTATTATCTATATAGTATCTTTAATTTTATCTCTGCAAAGTCTAAATTTTTTACTATCTGGCCCTTTACAGAAATAGTTTGACTTCTGAACTAATGTATTTGATCAGCTAAACATGTGACATCTAGTCAATGTCAACTCTTAGTGAGAATGTAAGACAGATTTTCTCCAAGAAGATATATTCCAACCTGGTCCTTCATGTCTTCCAACAGTTCACTATGACTGTTGTAACTAAATCCATCTACCTTGCTTCTGGTCACTCTGTTTTTTCCTTCAACCTTTCTAAGCAGGATAGACTTCTCCAAGAAACCAGTTCTTCACATAACATGTCCGAAATATGATAATTTAGGTCTCTGATTTCTTCAAATAACCCATTTGTCTTTTTTCTGGCTTCTCACATAATTTTCAAGAACCTTCTCTAATGCCAAAGTTCAAACTACTTCTGTCCTGCTACTTTGACATCCAATTTTTGCTTATACCAATACTTCCAATGTTTTGATTTTTGTAGGTATATATACACATCATGGTGCTTGATTATCTGCTTCAAATCCTCATCCCTGCTCTGATAAATACTAATCTGTGGTTTATTTCTTGACTGCTTGTTACTTTATTATGGAAAGTTGATCCTGAAAGACAGAATCTATCCACCACTTTAATATCTTCATTGCCAATTCTAAGGCCGGTTGTTATACTTGTTGTCATTAGTTTGGTCTTCTTTTAATTTTAGACCCATTTTTTCTCTCCATTCTCTTGACCTTTATTACTCAAGCTTGCAGATCCTTTGACTCTTCAGCTGTCAGAGTAGTGTCATCAGCATAGCCCAGGTTATTGATGCTTTTTCCTCCAATTTTAAAAGCAGTTCATCTTCTTCCAATCAAGTCTGCCTCAATATATATTTTGCATATAGATTGAATAAATAAAAGGAGAAAGTGAAATTTTGACTTGCACTTTTCCTGATTTGGAACTATCCTCTTTCACCATGTTCTATCCATACTGATCTTCCTGATCTCTACACTGTATAAGTTTCCCAAAAGGACAATGAAATGTTCTAGGATTCTTTTTCAAATGTAATACATATAGACTAATGCTTTCAAGACAGAGAAAGGGGTAAATTTTCATGACAAAATAACTAAGACTAATTAAAATTGTCATATCTTTAGTAGTGCTCTAAATGTATGCTTGTGAACAAAATGACTAGTACAAAACTTCTTACTTATTTATCTTATTTAGTTTGTCAAACATGCATGAGATAACATACATGTATAAAGATGGACATGAACACAGGAAATTAGTACAAATAAATAGGGACAATAGAACAGGGACAGTAGGCACCCTGGTGCATTTAAACACCCCCCTTATGGACCTCTTAGGAATGGGATGAGGTCCACGATAGACAGTTTAAAGTTGAGGATGTAACAACGGAGTCAGGTAGACTCCATCAGGATTCCAGGCATTGACCACTCTATTGCTGAAGTTGTATTTTCTGCAATCGAGTTTAGAGCGGTTTACCTTGAGTTTGTATTTATTGTTTGCCCGTGTATTATTGGGGTTGAAGCTGAAGACGTTGTTGACAGATAGGACATTGTAGCAGACAATTTTGTGTACTATGTGTAGGTCAGACCATAGGCGGTGTAGTTCCAGGTTGTCCAAGCCCAAAAATAGAGTTTAAACTGTTGCAGAAGATGAGATCAGGGCTGTTGTTGAGCCTAGTGTTGTTCGTTACCAATTGATCCAGTCCCAGAGTTGTAACAGCATTGTACAGGATTGCATGCATATGTTCAATTGTACATTCTTTTAGGGTCCAATTAATAAGAAGTAAATTGAGGTCACCAAGAAAGATAAGGGGGTGCGGGCTGGGGACTGCCCATGATAGTAATGTAGTTAGCTTGTTCACATGACCAAGGTCGTAATCAGGGGCTCTGTAACATAGTAAGAAGCGAAATGTGGTATTTAGAGACAGTTCGCAGACAATGGTCTCAGGAGAAGCAAGCTCCTGTGTAACTTTAATCTTTTTCAGATCTAGGGACTTTTTATAGAAGATAGCAACACCACCCCGTCTATGGATTTCATGGTCAAACCAGTAAACATAGACATGTTTATCCTTTATCTTTCAGATAAAATATCAATGATTAGTATTAGTACAATCAATCCATAGGATATTATAGTGTAGTTGTAGGAAATTTTATCTTGATAAGGTGCTTGTGCTATAAAGTTAGCACAAGTTAGTTCAATTTCCTTAAGCAAAGAAGCAGAGCAATTTGCCTCAACAAGGTACTTCCTTTTTTTGACTCATCTTTGCCTCTTCTGGTATTTGAAAGAACCAGAAAAGTTTTCTGTAGTAGTGCTGTAGAGAGCAGTTGACCAAAAGTGTCAGAAGGGATTGCCAAGTTGAGAGAAACAACAAGGCTGTGTTGGTTCATGAAGCAGCTTTGAGTACTTTGCTCAAACCTTGTCAAGTTGAAATGTCTTTTCAAAGCTCTGCATCATCCTATGTGATCAATTACTTACATTAGAGGTTCTTTCAGATGGACATACAAGAGTTTCCAGTTAAAAGGCATTTTGTAATTATTCTGCCTTTTTTTATTCAACTTGGGGCAGGAGAGGCTGGAGGGGGGGAGGGAATAGAGAAAAAATAAAAAATGGAAGATAGAATTGCTTAAACCAAATTTAAAATTAAATAGGAAAAAGCACTATTTAAAAATAAAACCAAAACAAATGAAGACTTAAAAATTACTCACAGTATTTCCAGTAAGGTTCATGACTTTTCAAGCAGATTTACGGTGAATCAATACTGCCTTTCTTTCCCTCAAGATCCTTTTATTTTTTGGGAATAAAACAGAAATTCAAGAAAACAAGATTGATATTTGATTCACAAGTCTGAAATGTGTTACTTGCTTTTGCTGTAATTTGCAGCATTACTAGTACCTGTTAAATATCTTGAAACTAATACTCTTCATTGAAATACTGCAGTGATGCATAAAATGTATTGCAGGTTCCATTTTCTAAAAGAGAAGCTAATGCATTTCAAAATTCTGTTGCATATGCAATGAGGAGATAATTTTACTTACCTAAAAGACAATAATTAACCAAGTAAGATTATCAGTTGCATGGTACTGTCAGGCAAATAGAATAAATGGGATTGTTGAGTTATTAAAAGAATTATATTTATTTGTAATAATTCGCTTGTTTTCAGAACTGTATGCCGGAAGCAATCAAACAGCATCACATACATAGTTTGGGTTCATGTTGAATTTTGATGTATTTTTGTATAGTTTGGCCATATTCCTGCAATAATAATGGGAGCTGATATTAACTTTTAAAAAAAATCTATTCCTCTTCCATGGCAATTTCATTTTTAATGAAATAGCATAAAGTGATAGCATAACTTTATGATGTACAGATACTTTTCATGACAGAAACCAAAAATGCATAGATAAAATATAGATTTCTTCCACAGAATACATTCTGAAAAAGTCAAACCGATTACATAGAGAGCACATATAGTACTTAGTAAGATTTTTTTCAGGGTAGGGTAGGGAGAAAGGGATCAATTCTCTTTTCCAAGAAAATATAGAACTCCAATACTTTTAATTAAGCATTTTTTTCCAAGAAAGGTAAAAGCAATGTCTGAGAAATCAGGCTTAAAATTTATTCCATACTTTCTACTATGTTTCAAGAAGAAGAGCCAGAATCTGTTCTTTTCCTTACATACATCCAACAATTTTGAATAAGCTAGAATCTATTTATTATGAATCAACACAGATCCTTGCCAGTTATTTTAGCCAGTTGGAGATGGAGAACTATTGGAAATCATTTTCACTTGCACAGTGCCATGCGCTTCCGTTGGCCACCCCTCACGGCAAATATAAAAAGGCACCATTGATTGAAAGACTTTGACCTTGTGGCTCTGGAGAGATGATAACCGTTGGACACATACTCCTTCGATGCTCTTTTTATAGCGATATCCGGGAAAAAAGTATCCTCCTAATAATCAATACGTATCCTGGGCATTCCAGCACTACTTATCTCCAGTGGCTGTTTAAGGATGAACAGACTGTGATAACAGCGCAGGTGGTTAGATTCTGTGTAGCAGCACTGGGGATTAGTTATAAACAGGTGATTAATCCATCATAGCTATTTTATACAATTAATGCAGCAAACCCTTTTGCATTATCACGCTCTCGCATTTTAGTATATAATCACTACGGGCCTCAGAGTTTAAGGATTGATATTATTCTACAGTTTGAAGTGCTGTGCTTTGCTCATGTGCAACTGACAGATTGGATGCCAAATTGTGATTTTAGTATAGATTTTATCTGTTATTTGTTATTTTATTCTAGAATTTTTAACTGGGTGTTCCATGAGTGTTTTTAACTTGCTCTGGTCTCTGGTCTTTGACTATAATAAACATTTACATTAACATTGAATCGACATGGAAAGGAGTGCATCAGACAGATGAGAAATAAATTAAAGGAAGAATGTACTGGGAGGAGAGTGATGAATTAGCTTATTCAAACATATTTCATTCATAAGCAAAAGAACAAGAAATGCCATTGTTAAACATATATTAATTTGCTTGTGACCACAATTTCTCCTCTGAAAATTCTAGATGTCATAGTCTTACTAATCACACAAGAGTAGGGTGAAATCTCTGAATAAAACACAGACATCAATATCAAATTATGATGTTTTATTTCAAAACTAGAATATACATATATGGCTGGGACATGAAAGTCTTGGACCCTACCCTTCCCCCCCCCAAACTGTAAACCAGAGATTCATATCTACTGTATACTTTATTGTGAGGACATTATTAATGGACTGTAACACTGAACTATAAACAAGCCAGAGAAATCAAGTTCAATCAAATTCACTGGCTAATGAGAACTACTGACAATGAAAATAACACAAAATAATGTCCTACTCTAAATCTACCACTTTTGTAATTAACATATACAACTACTTTCAACATATCACATACACAAATACACATTACATTATGTTTCATGCTGCAATCAGACATTCCAGTTCTTAAAGTATGTGCTGAAGATATTTTTTCAGTCTTAAGTTCTTTACTTTATAACCCACAAGACATGAAGGAACCTCTATAATTCATATCCCATATTGTCTTCCTTTTCAAATAACAAAATGGATTAGGATTTATGGCCTAATATTGTTTTATGGTAAGTATCTATTGCCTGAAGTATAACATTCAGTTTGTATCAACTGTGGTAAGACATAAAATCACTGGATACTAGGCAGGATAAAGAGTTTCCTTTATTTTGAAAAAAAAAGAAATTCATGTCAACTCTTATAAAAGAGTTATAAGAATAGTCGTATCTGGAGATATGACTATTACTAATATACAGACATTCTTATTCCTGATAAATATCATAAGCATTCGACCAAAGGACTAATTAGGCAAAATAGAATAACTATTTGCCTTTGCTAATGCAAGGAACCCACCTCCCCCAGTCTGTTACTTTCATCTCCAGTATGTGTTGTTTGATTATGACTTTTACTATATGAAGCAAATAACTCTCTGTAAACTGTGATTATGGTTTACTGTAGTTTTTTTAATGTGAAGGTTTCATCCTGACTTCATGAATGAATATATTATTTTATTTTACCCCAAAAATGAAGATCCTGTATTATTAATCGTGTGAAATTTTCTGCTTTGTCCTGACAAAATTGCTTATTTTGACTCAAAACACCAGATAAGTCATGTGATGGTTTCAAATTAAAGATAATATATCACTATTACTGACAATAGCTTTAGGGCCATTCCAAACCTGTTTTAGAAACATAAGATGCATTCATAAATGGCTTTTTAAAAGAAAAAAAAAACATATATGTTTCCATGCCACTGTTTATATAAGGAAAAAGTGGCACTTTTGCAGATAGAAATTACTTAACTTTGAAGTAAGGACTTAAAAAAAAAGAACAATAGAACACAAATACACACCTTCAGGTAGACGTCTTCCCACTGCCTCCACAATAGATTGTTGTAATTAAACTTCTGCTCACATAAACAAACTAAGAAAGGATGTAAAAGTAATGAGCTGACAACCTGGTGTGTATTATGTTTGGCTTCTAAGAGAATTTAATTTGAAGAAGAATTATGCACAAGCTGAAAGCTTAAAGCAACCTAACTGTCTGGAAAGAGATAAAACAAAAAAAATGTGTTCTACCTCCTGTGAAATAAATAGCAAGTTTCATGTTTCTTTCACCTTGTGGCTTTAGCACCTTTTCAGGCTGGAAACATCTGGATAGGTAAGAATGCCAGTTCTTCAGAAGTGAAGAGAAAAGCTTGCCAAAGTCTACTACGCTGAGTGTATGAAAAGAATTGCTTCTCAAGGGGTTTTTATGCCCTGGCAGATGTGGCCATCTCAATACCACAAGGGTCCTTGGAGATCATAGTAAAATAATTATCATAAAAGAGCTGGGAATGGAAAGAGAACAACAAAAGTTACTGTTTCTTTTGAAAGTGAAACCACCTTTACTAATTCAAAGAAGCACCTTGAGACTTCAGAATTTCATGCAGTGTATATAAGCCTGGGGTGTGACTCCCAGTACACCTTCAAACTTTGGCAGCAAAATTGTAATTCTCAATGTGATTGAAGGAGAAAACAAATACATGGACTACCATCATGATAACTGAATATAAATGTTTTAAGATTTAAACAATTTGGAATTAAATCAAATGTTGTTCACTTTTATCTCCTAGACCTAATTGTTTTTCAGAGTATCACTAAAAAAAGAAGAAGAACTAGTGAAGCCTTCAGGCTCTTCCAATTCTTCACTCCTGTTCTAATAATTGGTATGAAGAATTGCAGAGTTGTGGACCAGTGGTGAAATCCAAACATTTTCCATACCGGTTCTATGGGCGTGGCTTGGTGGGCATTGCTTGGTCATGTGACGGGGGTGGGTGTGGCCAGCTCCAACCAACTGACCTTGGCCCAGTCACTGTGTCTCAGCCCTAGGAAGTAGGCAACGGCAAACAGAGGTGGGTTCTAAATCTTTTTACTGCCGGTTCGCTTTGGGTCAAACCTTGAGTGCACATGCAGCAGTCAAAAACTAGCTTCTGTGCATGCGTAGAAACAAAATCCAAGATGGTGGCATGAAGCCACCAACAGAACCGGCTCCATGATGTCATCACGGAGTTACTACCAGTTCTATAGAACTGAATAGAACCGGTAGGAACCCACATCTGATGGCAAACCACTTCTCAAAATGTTGCAGGGATTAGTCCAGGCAGTTACCCAAAGCCAGTACTGATTTGAAGGCAACAAAACAAACAAACACCTTGCAAAGGTAGTTTAAAGCATACCTGACACAGATTCAGGCTGTTTTGGTTATTTTTGGATCTATTCAACCCTATTCAATTACAAGCACAGGTTTGGAGCTCATAGAAAATTGCCAGCTAATTGCTGGTCACTGAGTAGCCAATATGACTTTAGAGCAGATGAAAAATTACAAGAGGTGCCCTACAGCCTCCTGCTGCTGTCTTAGTATTTTGTGTTGATCAAAAGCTGCAATTCATAAAAGAAGTATCATTATTTTTTTGAGTTACATTTTATGAAATGGCTGGAGTTCTCGAATACTTGGCAATGTACCGTAATTAATCAAGAATAAGAATCTTTCATATTTTTTTAACTACCATTGGCCCTATTTTCTTCTTGAATGAAAATCTGAACACATCAAATCCTGACACTGTATGGTTCTGAGATTAATTTGTGTACATAACAGACATTCTGTGAGTCAGTTGATACACCTCAATTGCCTTTTATCATGCTTCCTATCTAAAAAACATTACCTCCTCTTCTTGTAAGAAAACCAAAACCAAAATTAAAGCAAAACCTAATGAATTCTAGCAGAACCCATTTGTTTTACATGCTGGCAATAATCATTTTCTATTCTTGTATAGCAGAAACCATTTGAATAAATATGAATATATGAAAGAAATTCGAAGTACTTATCCTTTACCATCATATTTCAGAAACATGGGCATACAAGAGGATATTTATCTGACTCTTTCTGTTCCTCTTGTTGTATTCTCAAACTTGGCAAGAAAAAGGAGACTGTAAAACATTTACTGCTTCAAAAACTATTGTCACACATGATATTATCAACATAACAACAATCTTCGCTAGAGAGCTATGTACCTTTAAGTTTATCCCATTGTGATAAATGACTGCAGAGGCTGTTCTGCTCTCTGCTTGAATTTCATTAGCTTCAAATGTCATTGCTAGATTGTTGAAATGTATTCCTTTCAGGGCTGTCCTTGAAGATAATTTAAAAAAAAGTATAATCTTGCTGAATTCAGTTTCCAGGTTATTTTGCAAGACATCTAACTAGAGCCATGTCGTACCGTACCATACCATAATCTTTAAATTATGAGTTTGGATACATGTAAACCATTATATCAAATTCACTATGGTGACTTTGGGCTAAGAGTATTCCAGCAGAAAAGTGCTGATTTCCATTATAAAATACAATATAAATAATCTAATTTGCACGGAGGGAAAAACCTTAGGGAGGTGGGTGATTCCTACTCTCTATAGGAGTCTAATTGGTTTACTGAAGGACCATTTTCCCCATCTGGTCACAAGGCATTATGCCTCCATGACCAGCTGTGCTTTGCCTACTAGAAAGACCAGATCTTCATCTGATAGTCATTTGTACTGACATTGTTTGGTAAGGAGACTATGTCTTGGAAGGCACAGAGAGGGAAATCACAAGAACATGAATAAATAAAAATCCTTAGTGGAGGTTGCTCTTCAATGTGCATATTTTGAGCATTGTAAAAAGATAATGATTTGGTTAGCTTGTGTACTTTTACTTTTTAGTAAGGCATTAGATATGGAAGGAGGCCAGATATGGAAACAATAGCATTTAGACTTGTATACTCCATAGCACTTTATAGCACTCTCTGGTCTGTTTACAATGTAATCATTATTTGCATATTGCCCCGAACAATTTGGGTCCTCATTTTACTGACCTGGGAAGAATGGAAGCTGAGTCAATCCTGAGCCCGTCAGGATCAAACTCCAGTCTGTGGGCAGAGTTTGCCTGCTGCATTTTAACCATTGCATCACCAGGGCGACAAGTTGATGCCTCAGAATGTCTTATCCCACAGAATCCCTCTATGAGGGTTATGGGTGGTTTTAAAATTTGATAAATCAAAATAAATGATAAGGATTGACTTTAAACAGATAAAGGCAACATGTAAACATAATAACAAAATTATCTGCTGCAATGTCCTACCTGTGAATGAATACTTCAGCTTCAACCACAATAATACATGAGCACATAATAGATACAAACGTATGGTAAACTACTCCAAACTTGATTGCAGAAAATACGAGTTCAGTAACAGAATTGTCAATGCCTGGAATGCACTACCTGACTCTGTTGTTTTTCCCCCAAGCCCCCAAAACATTAACCTTAGACTAACTACTGTCGACCTCACCCCATTCCTAAGAGGTCTTTAAGGGGCGTGCATAAGTGCCTACAGTCCCTGTCCTAATGTTCCCTTTTATATCGATTTCATGTATTCATAATCATCTTTATACTTATATCTGTTATCTGATACATGCTTGACAAATCAAAATAAACAAACAAATAAACAAACAAACAAACAAGCAAATAAATGGAGAGCCTTCATTAGGATGAAAAGTTGCTATTTTCATAGGAACTGCTTAGTTCTATCCTTATCTTTCTGAATACTCTACATGTCTTTGGGCTTCCTGCTTCTTGCTCCCAAAGCATCGTTAGCTCCATTATTATTCGATGGATCCTTTCTTAGAAGTCACTCAAACCCCAAAATGCATTTATTTCAGATGTCCGCAATTTGATTCAATGTAACTAAAGGAAGTGTCCCACCTTCTCAAAAGTATTTGGTTGGAAAAGAGGCCACCCTGGTTAACACTTGAAAATCTAAGCTCCAATTTTTTGCTTAATGATCCATGTCAGTATCCAGACTGCATTTTATTTCCAGTCAGAATCATCAGGTTTTCTCAGGGTAGCTTTCTATACTCAATGGTACTGAAGCTATTGGACATTCTGTTAGATCTTTAGCTTTCAGGTCATTTTCTTGTTTTGTTATTAGCAAGGGATTAGAGGTTTAAGGTCTCCGTGTTTAATGGCCTCAGTGGGTGGAGAGCACAGCTCTAGCTGTGAAAATGACAAAAATCAATAGCTAATCCAGTGCATTCAGTCAACCTTTTCAAAGCCTCATCTGTATTGATTTCCAAGTGCTGCTCTTCTTGTCTCTTGACGTAATCAGCCTGTTTGCTTGGTAGATATACACTCTCTGGTGCCTTAATCATTTTCCTTTTCTTTCTCATGTTTAAACTTAGACTGCTTTACTCATTTGCTGCTGGCACCTGAGAATAAAGACACAAGAGGATGAAATGGCTTTAAACTAAATCTAGACTCTTATTAAATAATTGCTTCGGTAAGTGTAATAATTAATTGCTCTATTTTCCATCCCCCCCCATGCATGGATACATTAGTATTAGAGAGTAGATCAGAGCATTATGGAGGGGAAAGGGGAAAGGGCTTTTTTGGCTGGCTGATGCGAGTTTTAGAGTGGAAGGTTATTAGGTTATGGTGACATCGCTATGGCTGAAGGCATATCTTACCCCTGCCACTGCCTTCTAGCTCAAGGCCTCCAATATATATAAATCGTGTGTGTGGGGTTCCAGATATTTTTGCTGCTGGTTTGCTTAGGGTCATGCTACGTGTGTGCATGTGAAGCGTGTGTGCATGCAATAATCAAAAACTAGCTTCTGTGCATTAGCAGATGCAAAATCCAAGATGGCGCCGTCCACGGAAACACCAATGGGACCGGCTCCATGTCATCATCACCACATTACTACCGGTTCTATAGAATTGGATAGAACTGGTAGGAGTCACCTCTGGTATGTGTGTGTATGTGTGTATGTGCATGCCTGGTGGGAGACGCCATCCTACATGTGAACATTTGAGGACAGTATTACTGATGATCAGTTATTTAGAACACTTATGTAGCTATTTAGCAGGAAACCACCTGCTAAATAATTTAGCAGATCCTGAGTTCCTTCATCCTCTTATGGAGAAACACTTTAGCAGCCCAGCATGTTATTACTGATTTCAAGGTGATCATTACTGAACAAAGGTGTATGCATTGTTGTGGCCACAGCACAACACAACCAAATCACTGAAGTAACAACATAATTTAATTATAGGCATATAGTAAGCAGTGTAGTCCGTGGTCCCAGCAATATCACTCAGGATCAATACAGCTTGTTGTAAATGTTTTCTTACAACTACTTTAAGCAGCTTGTATGTATAAGGAGCATCTCAAAGGTTTGGTAGGGAATGCAACTTACAAATGTATGGGAATGTATATTTTACCACTACACAGCATGATCTCTCTCTCTCTCTCTCTCTCTCTCTCTCTCTCTCTCTCTCTCTCTCTCTCTCTCTCAGATGTAACTCTTACCTATACATTAAACATAACACAAACTCTTATCAGAGTAAGTGTATTAATCACCTTCTCCTTTCTCGAATGTCCATAAATTGTACAGGGAGTAAACCTGAGAACTTACCGTAGTTATCCATGCATATAGCATGAATGAGGTAGAGGAGCTACATCAGGGGTGGGTTCTAACTTACCTCGCCACTGGTTCGCTGCCTCCTGTGCTGCATGGGCACGCCTCATGCGCGCGTGCATGCGAAGTAGAAAAAAACCCTGAAATCAAAAAAAGGGGCTAAAAACAAGATGCCAATGCATGCGCAGTGCTGGAAACTCGGCTTCTGTGCATGTGCGGAAGAAAAAAATCCCCAAAAAATTCAGAAAACAAATTTCCCCCCAAACATTTTTTTTTAAATGATGGTGGTGCCCACGGAGCAGAACCAGCTCTGTGAAGTCACCAGCGGACTACTACTTACTCGGTAGAACCGGTTCGAACCGGTAGGAACCTACCTCTGAGCTACATGCTTGTGTTACAAAATCTGTTTACTACTACAAACATATTGCAACCCAGCTGAGAGTACAAGGTTGATATCAATGAAATATGTATCTGGCAAATCAGAAGAAAAGTTAATGTTTTTCTTCTGCTACATGTTGCTCATTTTAATCCATATTTAATATTTCAATTTTAAGTAATGTTCTATTTTTTACTGAAGCAAACTATTAGAGGCTTAGGTAGTCAGTAGAATATTAAACATAATAAACAATGAGTCAAAGGAGTTCCTCCTAAACCTCCTAAATGCTTAAGGAAACTAAAATAAATGGATCCCTGCATACTAGTAGTTGCACCTGCCTGCTAGTGCTGGTCATTGCTCAAAGATTAGTATGTACACAGTGGCATATTCACTTTGGTATTTGATCCATTTCAATATGAACTACTAACATGACTATGTCCCATACAGTGCAATTTGGACATTGCTCAGGCATGAATTATAGTGCATGCTATTATTATAGGATGGGGAAAAAGTATGAAGGTCTTATTGGAAGTTACATGCTAAGTTTACGTTAAACTAAGGCGTGCAGTCCTAGAAATGGTGTTGGGCACAAACCAACTTAGATTTGCTTCTGAATAAACATATAGCAGAATATACTTAAACAAAAAATTTTTTTTTACCTCTTACCTACTAGTATTACCGGTACTTCTTCTGATTTCATGCTTTAATTTGTTAGTAAGCAGTTTGTGGTCATTTAGTGCTGCTTTCTTATCTCTTATATCAGAATACCTATTATTCTGCCCACCTTCTTCAGAGACAGCCACTAAAGTTGTTCATTGGTGCATGAGATATGACATTTTGTTAGGCTCTTTTCAACCATATAATTTTGATTAATTTCCTAATTCAGACTTCTTCTATACATATTCAGGAAAGTCTTCACACTAGAAGTTCACAGCAGAAATTAATAGTGCTGTTCAAATTCACAAATGAAACTTGAGCATTATTTCCCATGACATATGTTCATATTTAAATTCATATCACATAAGTTGCTAAGACTTATTGAATGTAAAAGTGTGTACATTTGGTATATAGTCCTAATCAGAGACAGAAATTCACTCTCATATTTTTAATAGTTGAATCACATCATTCGTAATCTAAACGTAATACATACTGCTTATTGGTGGCTATTAGATGTATTAGATGCATCATTTAGCATTAAGAAGTTATAGTTTGGATGGTCACAATTTTATTTTAAAAATAAAGAACTTCAACAAATTAAAACTGGGAGATTAAGTTATTCCTTCACAGATAGGTAGGTCATCTGGTTAACTTCCATTTCTATTTAATTATAATAATTATTTGTATATTTTACAGTCGTTTACAGGTTAGCAACCATTCACATATACACAATAATAAAAAGTAATAAAATGTATTTTTCACTTAATGCATGTGCCTGATAACAAAATCCTTCCGCATGAAACTGATTAAGGGCTGGTCAGTTTCAGGCAGCAATGCCTGCTGGCTGGCCAGTTCTAATCACTTAATTAAATCACAGAGCTTAGTTTGTTAGTTTGAAGCTAGCATATTTTAAGGAAGTTTTAAGTTAAAGATTGCTGTTAATTTAAGCAATCTCTCCCTTCTGTGAGGGGGCAAAAAAAAAGGAAAACAAAATGACTCAAGAGTACAAGCAAGAACTTATCTAACTGAGAAAGCAGCGACCAATGACCACTGATTTTTCAGAGTCTTCATATTTGTGTCTGTGTGGTTCACTTAGCAGCCATTTTGCTTCACAATCGCTGGAATGGATTGAGTCACTAAACAAGAAGAAAGTATATTTGTAAGCTATACATAATATCAGGTTATAAATCCTAGGCATAGGGAAATATTGTCCCATTTCTGGAAAAAAACTAAATATATTAAATGGGAAAAGCAATAGTTATAGCTGAAGGCCAAAACAAATTTCACCAGGAAATATCTTTCCTTAAACCGAGTTCCTTGGTTAGACAGGACAACACTGATTGAAGGTATCTGGTAAGGTAAGCTCTTTTAAAAAAAAAAACAATTAGCCTCCATTCTCACACATGAATTAAATTCCTATCTTTTCTACTTTAGTGTTCTAAACAAACGGTATTTGGTATGTACAGAATGATTGCTAATTACTTTCCCCACACGTTCATTAAACATTTAACTAGCATTTCTCTGTACAAATGGCATATAACAAGGTAGCTTTTTGCCCAATCATTTTGTTCCAAATACGCTAATTGATGTTTAATAGTTTTGTAATTGATCTTTGTCATATCATACTGAGGGGAAAATGTTAGAACATATTTTATCAAAATGAGAATCAGAACAAAATTACCACAGTGACATAAACTAAGCTTACTTAAACAGCAAGGAAGTCAGCATTCCAATAATGATTTCTAATATTTTTAATTAAAGTGCTAATTAAATCTAAATTGGGAAGTATAACCATGAGCTGATTAAAAAAAAAAAAGATCGATTGGTAATTCCTTCCCTGGTCTATGTGTTCTTCATTCATTATTATAATTCTGCCAAATAGTAGCTTTTGTTCAGCCTGATCTCTGTCTAGAATAAGAAGGGTGAGAGATTAATACTGTATTCCTATTCTAATAAACTGTAGCACTAATACCAAACCTAATGAATCCAACATTCTATGAGAGCTTTGAACTCTATTATTGTAACTTAAAAATACATCCCTCCATCTGGAATCGTGGATATCTCTTGGAATTCTTTCCCCCTGAATTATCTTTGTTGCTAGAAGAGCAAGGAACAAAAGGCTGATAAGGGAAAATCATCCTTCACTTGAGCTTACTTAGATGAATAGAAAAGTATATGAGATGACAACCGCCTAAAATAGACCAGACCAGGAAATCAACTCTACAGAAAGGCTGAAATATCTTTTATTGAAATTGTCTATAATTGTCTAGAATCTTGCAAGCCTGATTGGGCTATATCACCACCTTTTTATAGATCAGTAAATTAGGGAGGCATTTGTTTGAGAGTCTTCTGAATGTAATCTCTTTCTTGACTTAAAAAAAAAGTACTTCAGCCCTTTTTGCCTTGATAATGGTTCCTGCCTATCTCTATTGAGGTTATCTTACTTACTGATTGCAAGAAGGCACTCGTGGATCATGAAGTGGCTGGGAGCCAGTAAAGACATAAAAACTCCAACTCCAGTTGCAACTTTCAATCTAAGATATTTTATTTCTGCAAAGTCTTTGCAAAGAAGAAGAAGAAACTAAAGCTAAGCATAAATCTTCTACAGCCCTTTAAATGGCTTAGAGTATATCCCACATTAAGAAACCATTTAAGATGGCCAGTTACTAATAGGAAACAATTATAGGACTCAAGATTTAGATTTCCTTAGAATACCTGAGGAATTTTACAGGGTCAATGTTTAGTGAGAAAGTGAATAAGAGCAATGATTAGCAAACAGCAATAGCAGGATTTGCACTGAAACCTCTTCCTTATGTGAGTCATGCACATTTTTTAAGGCATACATGTTACACCACAGGCAAAGCAGCATAGACATTACTAGGAACAATATACTGTATGTCTTAGTAACCAACAGCATTTTGCATCAGTTACAACCCTGTGTCTTACCTTTTTTATAGCTTTTTTGTAGGGAACCATATAAAGATGTGAACAATAATTCCTTCAATCTTGTGAATGTAATAATCTTTTTCAAATATTCCTACCTATATTCTTTAGGATAAGCAGAGATCTGGGTGTCTTTTTCCTTTTGGTGAGTTGTCTTGTAACTGAATTATTTTATGTATTGATCTTCTAATCAGTTTGTATTCCTCATACTCAATTATGCAGAAGCTACCATGCATTAATTTCTCCTTTTTATATAACTGGCATGCACTTCCCGGCAATGTCACACAAGTTTTCAAGTCTGTTATACTCAACAGCACAATAAAAGTTACAACTGCTCAAAATTCAAGAAGAAAATGCTTGAATGTTTTAGGAGAAAATAGCATTGAGAAGATAGATTGATGATGATGTTATCCATTCAGTTGCGTCTGACACTTGGCGATTCTTTCGGCTCGGTCTTTCTATGTCTTCTGATCTTGCACTACTTCTTTCAGTTGTTCTATGCCCTGTCTGGTGTCAGCTTTGATGGTATCCAGCCATTGCAGACTGGTTTCCTTTTACCACTAACTCTTCCGATCACAGTTGCTTTTCCCCAAGGAATTCCCCCACATGACATCACCAAAATAAGTGAAGCACAGTTTTGTGATTTTTCCCCTCCTTACAGTGACATCTATGGTGTTATGCACTGCAGTACTTGCTTGTTAGTCATCTTTGCTGTCCAAGGAATATTCAGGAGCCTTCTCCAGCCTTCTCCATCACCACAGCATAAATGAGTCAATTTTCTTCATGTCTTGCTTCTTTAAGGGCCAACGTTCACAACCATAGATGTGAAATCAAATTTGGGTCAGCCACTGTGACCAGAGATTTACTCCTCCGAGCTTTCAGACTCATGTTGGAGCCCATCTTCAGGGAATTTCTCTACTGGAACATGTGCTTTGGGCTCTTCTGTGATTCGTGTTTATATGGTGCCTTGTTATTGGCTGATTGGTGTGTTGAGGGCTATCGATTGGCTGTGCTTTTTATTATATTATATTGAATCACATCTGACACATATAAATATATCCACAAATGTACATTTTACAGAGTATTATTATTATTATTATTTTTAAATACTTTATTAAATTTTTAACATTAAAAAAGAAAACATACATTTTCATTTCTTACGGCTAGTTAACATTGGTCATACCTCCTCTTTAACTTCTCTTCCACGTTCTTATTTATATTAACATTCATATACATATATACATATTTACATTTATACATTTACATATGTTCATTTGGTCTTTGTTATCCATCTCATCTGTTTATCTTGCTTTTTTCCTCCAACCATTCATGCCAATTGTCCCACACTGTGTAAAATTCTACACAGAATTATTTTAATGTATCCAAGGAAATGACAGCCAAACAACAGCCGTCAATACATCAATCAACCAATAGGAAAGCACCACATAAAAACGTCTCACAGAACAACCCAAAGCACACATTCCAGTAAAGAAATTCCCTGAAGATGGACTCCAAGATGAGCCTGAAAACTTGGAAGAGTAAATCTCTGGTCCCAGTGACCAAGCCAAATTCAATTTTGCATCATTATCCTGGGACATTTATATTTGCCTTCATTCGTGAGATTAAAGCATGATTCATGTATCCTGACAGTGAAACGGGCAACCTATTGATCAATATAAAACCTCCTATTTAAAATAATCTAATAAATCATGAACTTTTTTCATTTTTGAAAAAATAATATCAACATTTTTATATATCACAATTCCAGTTTTAGAATTATGTATGTATATACCCTGTTTCCATGAAAATAAGACCTCCCTGGATAATAAAGTGCATGCGGTCAAAAGCAATCAGGCTTCTGACTGCATGCGCTAAAATAAGCCTTCACCCCGAAAATAAGCCCTTCCCAAAACACAGCAGCAGCCATGAGGTGACCATGCTCGCTACCTCCTGAACCTCAAAAATAATAAGACCTCACTGACAGGGGTGGGTTGTAATTTACCTCGCCGCTGGTTCGCTGCCTTCTTGGGCACGCACGCACGCCTCAGGCGCACATGCATGCGCAGTAGAAAAAAGCCCCAAAAATTCCCCCCAAACAAGGCCAGAACCAAGTGCTGGACA
>JANHFT010002451.1:68942-85361 GCA_032467955.1 Pseudoxenodon macrops
TCTTTGTTGCTCTTCTCTGCACTCTTTCTAGAGTCTCAACGTCTTTTTTACATCGTGGCGACCAAAACTGAATGCAGAATAAGCAACAGAAGACTGGATTGATCAGTTTTGGGGGGAAAATAAATACTACGATTTGGAATATTTCCACTTGCCCCATTAAAGTGGACCCATTTCTTTTTCTTAATAAGTTTACAATATTCATTGCACTATGCTCCACATGTGGCTAGCAATCGCATCACGAGACAGCTGAGCATCCGTTGAAACGCAAGGTGCGAAAGACCAGGGACAAAGATTACGGCTGCCCATAGCAAAGGACTATTTTAATGTTATTTTGTCGTGCTGAGGCCGGAATATTTTCTCTCCCCGGGAGACGGATGCAACAACAGCATCTTTTATTAGAGGCTGATTTTCACAGGTGGAATTACATGGTGGGTTATCCTTCGGCCTTTCGGGTGAGAGTGGTGAATTGGGTTTTGAGACGGCTCTGCAAATGGCTTACAATAGGTACCATCCCACGTTTTATTTAATTGTTGTGTTATGTATAGGAGAGCCTTCGGCAAGTGAAGGTCTCATAGCAGCGGAAGGGCTGAAAACTCTGCTGGTGTTTTATAACCGCACCGCCTGCTGGCTCATGCCGGCTGCCTCTTCTCTGCATTCTCATTCATTCATCAAGGCTGTTGCTTAAGGCTGCTGTCAGCCCGGAAGCTGGCCCGACTGAGGCCATTTTGAGACTTCAGCGCTGAAAACCCTGGAGAAGAGGGACAGGGAGGGGGGAAATAGAGATAGTTGGGGTGTGGTAGCCAAAACAAAATACGTTCTCTTGAAAACCAAGGTCATTCCTGCAGGTGCTCGGAAGGAGGGGACTGGAGTCACCTAGCAACTGGACAGTGTCCTGATTGGACCATGCGACTGATGGTTTTGAGAAAATGAAGAACTTTTAACTTTTAATTAGGTGAAAACCACAGGAATAATCAGAGTCGGTTTTCACCAACCTGTGCCTATATGACATATCCGATAAACTTATTCTTTGAGGAAACTACCTGCCTCAGAGTTTTGTTTGCTATGGGTATGTTACTTGGAACTCTTGACAGCTGCATGTAATACAGGACGCCCTCGACTTACAACAGGTTCATTTAACGACCGTTCAAAGTTACAACAGCACTGCAAAAAGTGAGGTACTGTATGACCATTTTTCACTTATGACTGTTGTAGCCATCCCCACAGTCACACGATTTACGTTCGGATGCTTGACAACTGACTCACATTTATGACGGTTGGAGTGTCCCCTTTTGCGACCTTCTGACAAGCCAAATCAGCAGGGAAACCAGATTCACTTAACCACTGCGTTACTGACTTAACGACTGCAGTAATTCACTTAACAACTGTGGCAAGAAAAGTCGTAAAGTGGGCCAAAACTCAACAAAAGAAATTTTGGGGTCAGTTACGATCGTACGTCAAGTATTCAACTCACAACCACAACTTAGCCCAAGATTTCTGTCGATAAGCGAGGCTAAGCAAGTCACCCCCAATTTTAGGATTTCTTTAGCCATGGTTCTTAAGCAAATTACTGCTAAACGAATCACGTAGTCGTTAAGCAAATCTGACTTCCCCATTGGCAGCTTGTCAGAAGCCGCTTCGGAACATTGCAAATAGTGATCCCATGACGCTCCAACTATTGTAAATACACAGCAAATATTGATCACATGTCCACGGGGAATGCTGTGAAAGACATAAGCGCAAGAACTGGTTGTAAATCGCTTTTTTGTTTAGTGCCATTGTAACTTGGAAGGGTCACAAAATGTGTGGTTGCAAGTCAAGGATCATCTGTGTATGGCCCCAGGCTTTATAATGTAATTAACCATACGCAAAGAGGAAGAAAAGGGAGCCATAATAAAGCACGGTGGCAGGTAGATAATTAGTAGAAATATACGTTTTTTGCCTGTAGAAATGCATATAATCCATGAGTAGCGGAGATGAACCGTGTGTGTGTGTGTGTGTGTGTGTGTGTGTGTTTAAATATGCTGCTATGCAAAATGCTTCGGTTATCCTCTCACTAAATGTCCCGGTCCTCGTGGAATACATAACGTTTGTGCAAATGTTGGTATTTGTAATCTGCAGAGAGCCCTGGAGGAATGAAATGAGTGAAGGGAAAAAAAGGAGATGTGCTACAAACATTACAGCCTTTGGCTTCAACATTATTGCGGGATTGTTCGAAACGCAGGCACAAAAAGCAACCTCTGGATCAGTCTGGAAACATTAGGAAATGCAGCGATGAGAGGCTTTGGCTGTTATATTCAGCATCTCACGAGGTGCCTCTGATCACAATGTGTGTTGTTGTTTTTTAGTTCGGCACTACAATTGTGCAAAACATTTGCACAGACCTACTGAATACTATGTCAACCCTGAAGCTGACCTGACCGAAGCCATTTTTGACAGCTTCTGTGTTGCCACACTGGAGATTTGAGATAACTGGGATCTTGTAGCCAAAACAAAATACTTTCTCTTGGGAACCAAGGACATCCTCACACCCGGTCGGAGGAAGGCGGAGCGATGTTACCCGGCAACCAGACAGCGCTGTGATTGGACCATGTGACTGATTGTTGTGAGAAAGTGACAAACTTTGACTTTTAATTCGGTGAAAACCACGGCGGCCTTTAGAGTTGGTTTTCACCAGGTCTATGCCAATATGATATATCCAATAAAGCCATTCTTTTTTTTGCTTGATATGGGTCTATTATTTGGAACCCTGACATACTACCTGTAAAAATGTCAAATCCTCAATTCCAGCTCAGTGTCAGGCCCACAGCCATATTCTCTTTTGGACCTTTGGCCTGCCACACTTGCAATTATTCTACTATGCATTTTCTATTGTGGGAAAATGGGAGGGGGGGTTGTATGGAGCTGGGGATATGTAGCCATAACAAAATTCTTTCTAGAAAGCTAAGGTCATCTTTTGTCTCTGCACCTGACTGGAAATGGAGAGGCGAAGCTGCCAACTTGGCAGTGAATAATTGGACCATGTGATGGACTTGTGGGTGTGGAGGCAAGATCTTGCACTTTCAACTGGGTGGTGGAAACCTGGGAATCTTCAGATTCAGTTTTTCACCAGATGTACCAACGTGGCTCTCTTAATAAATTAGAACTTTGAGGAATGCTTTGCCTTGGAGTCTGATTTGATCAGGGATGCTATTTGGAACGCTGACATCTGGTTCTTCAAAACCATATCCTTTAATTCTGAAGTGGTAGCGAAATGGGGGTCCTCATTAGTAACTATAATAGCAATAGCAGTTAGACTTATATATCACTTCAAAGTGCTTTGCAGCCCTCTCTAAATGGTTTACAGAATTAGCATATTGCCCCTAATAATCTGGGTCCTCATTTTTACCTCCCTCGGAAGGATGGAAGGATGAGTCAACCTTGAGCTGGTGAGATTCGATCTGCCAAACTGCAGCTAGTAGTAAATAGCTGCAGCACTGCAATCTAACCACTGCTCCACTAATGCTCTTTGAATCAGTCTGCTCAGAGGATTTATTGGCTTCATGAGCCAATATTCTGGAGCTGAGGACTCAGACCAGTTCAAAAGTAAGAAATAATATCCTGCTTATTTGTATGATTCTGGATCCAGCTAGTTCGATTAAATTGGCTTCCTCATCCAACTTGTGAAAGTATACTGGATGGGTTCAGTTCAGCTTCAGTAAATCCCAAGGCCTGTTTGAAAATCATACTTGCTTGGCCTAGGTCCAATCCATGAAGCATACCTGGCCCAGGTGATTCAAAGAGCCTTTGTTCTGGGAAAAGCAAGAGGCTAACAATTAAGGACAAACACTCAGAACTAGCTCTTCCTTTTTGCAATTCTCTTGAAAGTTACTTCAGCTATGAATGAAGTGGAATGGAAAGGAATGGAAAGGAAAGGAAAGGAAAAAGGAAAGGAAAGACAAAGATAGAGATGTGGGCTTTAATAGGTTATTTCTGACATGAGGCCAATTATTTTTCCAGTCCATTTAGACCAACTGGAAGGCCTGAAGATCCAATGCCTAAGATGGCTTAGGCATCTTAGGCATGAGAGTGTTACTTAGAACCCTGACACCAACTTGGAAAAAATAGGGAACAAAAGAGAGTTGGAAAGAGGAGTATCCTTTAGATCAGTGATGGCTAACCTTTTTGTCGTTGTGTGCCGAAAGCGCATGCATGCGTTAGCATGCTCAGCGCCTGCACCCATAATGCAATGTGTGTGTGACACCCCCCTGCATCCTGTGCATGCATGTGCAAACCCCCTGTACTCCCCCAACCCCTGCACATGTATGCGCAACCACCTGTGCTCCCTCCAACCAGTGCATGTGCATGTGACCCCTGCACTCCCCCATACCCGTGTATGCGCACATGACCCACATGCTCTGCCTACCCCCATGCATGTGCACATGAGCACACATGCATGTGTGGCCCCAGCACATGAGTGTGCATCTCCCGCATGCCCCCTGCCCCCAGGCATGCGTGGCAGAAACCCAAAAATCAGCTGTCTGGTGGGAGGCATGCGTGCATGCACGGTGGAGCTGAACTGGGCCAATGGCTCATGTACCATCAGAGAGGGCACTGCATGCCACTTCTGGCACGCATGCCATAGGTTCACCATCATGGCTTTAGATGGTACTTATTTTTAGCATTATCATTTAATTTAATTGACAAACAGAGCACTTTCTCCATTACGATTGAAAACCCATCTGTAATGTACAACATGCTTGTATTTACAAGTTGGTAAAAACATTAGGGCTGTACAAATCATTTGGAGGGTGGCTTTGAAATGAATCAATCGTAGGCCTTTCATAATCCGATGTTCAAAATATCAAGGTGCCCCACTTCAAGCTTCTGAGCTCCCATGTTTATAATATTTCTGATCATGCATGTGAAATGCATGCATTTAAAGTTTCTGTTGGTATTACTAGTAAAACAGCGGTGCCTACTTTTATGAATTAGTGGAAATATTTTGTTGCAAGCACATGCACATCTATGTATTGTTGAATCTTCAGTGGATTTGATCATCTCAACACAGCAAACAATGGATAGTTAGCATAGATCTATAATCTATATGGTTGGATGTTGGATGTTTTTAACTGTATGATCATCTCTCTGGCTCCCTGTGTTTTAAGCCTTTAGGAAGTTATTCTGACTCTTCCATACAGGAAAGAAAGAAAACATAAACAGAAAATCAAGATAGAGCAATGGAGAACTGTGTAACAGAGAAACAATAATATAGCAGCATCTATCCTTGCAAATTTCTAGTAGTGGGGTCAGAGGTGGATTCCTACTGGTTCTATCGAACCGGTAGTAACTCCATGATAACATCATGAAGCTGGTTCTGTCGGTGTCTCCATGGGTGCCGTCATCTTGGATTTTGCTTTTGCGCATGTGCACAAGCTAATTTTTGCTTCTGTGCATGTGCAGAAGCTAGTTTTTGACGGCTGTGTGCATGCATGCGTGCTTGAGAGACGACCCTGACTGAACCGACAGTAAGAAGATTCAGAACCCACCTCTGAGTGGGGTGGTAAAATAAGAATACATTATGAAGTATTCTAAGAATTACTTTGAGAAGTAAAAGCTTCACAGGGAAAAATGTAAAATAGATTTTCGCATAGTATTGTTTTAAATGCCTAAGTCCCCAGCATATAAATATACTGTTATTTTAGTATTAAGAATAGCCTGTGTTCATTAATATACATGAACAAGAAAGCAAGAGACTGAGACTGAGACAGGGAAGGAGGGAGAGAGAGAAAGCTTTTATGTCAACTCTTCTTAAAACAAAACTTTGTAATATTTGCATAATGAGGTATAACCTGGCAAGACAATGGAAGCACAACCCAGCATTATAACTTGTAGTTATGCAATGACAGGTGGGTGTTTTTGGTGACAGTACTTCAGAATTGTTAGCACGATGCTCTTACACACTTCTGCAATTTTTCCAAGAAGACTTCAGAACTCAGCAGACCATTACTACAGAGAGAGAGAGAGAGAGAGAGAGAGAGATGGTGGGGGAGATTCTTCTTTTCCGTTTTAACTTTTTAAATTTTGTGCCCTTGATGGCAGACAACAGCTCCTGGTGTTCAGAAGCCAAACTCTTTTCCACTGGTGTGGTGAAGAGTGTGCAGATATAGGCAGTCTCAGTCTCTCAGCAGAGCTGCTCATTATATGTCAAGAAATCACTTTGATTCTTTGGCTCAGTCAGGTTGAAAGCAAAGTTGCTGGACTAAATCTAATGGGATTCTAAGAAAGTGAAGTGCTGTGCTCATAACTGGCTGAAGAGTTCGAAGTATTGTGACCATTTTCACTGTGCTAGAAATAAACCCGAACACTGTCATTTAAAAATGCGGTTCTACTTGAAGGTGCCCAACAGTGACAAGATTTGACTATCTCATTGAATAAACTGCCATTTGACATTCAGTTGTAGGCTGAAGCTGAAGAAGTAGAATGGAAAAAGAATTATCTAGTCATCTAATAATGAGGAAGGTGAGGGGGGAGAGAAATCAGGCACTCAAAGAGGTTGTGTCAAACTTTTTCAAAGGCCTTATTGTAATTTTGACCTTGAGATGGAAGACGTGCCATTTATGGCTTCTCTTCAGTTCTCATTTTTTCCTCTTTCAAATTCAATTCTTGCCTGTATTTTGATTATGTGTCATCAAGTCAGTGTCCACTCTTAGTAACTACATAGAAGGACAATCTGTCTTCAAACTGATCCTTCAGATCTTCCAATGTTGCCCTCATTCAATAATATAGTATATCCACTTGCTGTTGATTGTCTTCTTCTCTTTTCTTTTCACATCATGTGTCCAAAATATGCTAATTTGAGCCTGATTATTTGTGCCTTGAGGAAAAATTATTGATAGATTGTCCTGTGATTCATTTTTTCTTAGCTACCTGTAGTATCCTTACGATTCTTCACTAATACAGTACCAAATTTTAATTTAAGAAAACCTAAATAATTTGTTTTTATCTTGCTCCTACAAAGTCCAACTTTCACTTCCATAAAGTGTCACAAGAAAAAAACACCATTGCCTACATCAGGGACAGATGCCTCACGTGCAAGCCACTGCCACCCTAGCTCTGAGAAGGGGGAAAATGTCACAATACGTCACGTGACGGCAACATGATATGGTGAATTTGACACCTGTGGCCTACATGATTTGTAGGAACTTTTGGAGGTACAGACACAGCATGGAATCTTAATTACAAGGGCTTTATTGATAGTCTGAGGTGCTAATTTCCTGATTGCTAATTTTAAGGCTGATTGTTGTATTTATTGTTATTAGTTTGGTCTTTATACTGTATTTAACCCTAGTCAATTTCAAGGAAATGTGTTCCATGACTTTTCTTATTAGTGCTTCCAGATGATTTGCACTTTCAGCTATCAAAGTTATATCATCACATCATACAGGTTAGTGATGTTTCTATCTTCAGTTTTAAAAACATGCTCATATGCTCTCAAACAAACCTTCCCCAATATATACTGAGCATTAACATCTGGCCTGAAGACCAGATAGGACCTGCCATCTGAAATCTTATGGTCTGTGGTCCCCAACACAAATAACCAGGGGTGAGTTTTGGATATTTTTGCTGCCAGTTCGCTCAGGGTTGCACTCAGGGTTGCAAAGCATGCGCACAGCAATAAAAAAAAGCTTCTGCACATGCACAGAAGCAAAATCCAAGATGGCAGCACCCACAGAGATACTGACGGAACTGGCTCCATGATGTCATCACCAAGCTACTAATGGTTCTAAAGAACTGGTTAGAACCGGTAGGAACCCACCTCTGCAAATAACCCAGTCTATCCAAGGAAGATTGGAAAATAGGAGCTGTCCATTTGGGATAGAGATGGGTGGTGGTGGAAATAGTTGTAATGTGAGAGGAAGTGCAGCTGACATTGCTGTCTGTACTTGGGAAAAGCAGCTACAACCAGGTAGAAATGCTATCCACCCTACTTGCCCAAGTCTTAACACTGTTCATGTTTTTTTCCCCCAAAGGGCTTTAAAGGTTTACAGTCCCAGAAATGTGAGAGATCGGATCATTAATTAATTAATTCAATTCACAGTTTACTTACAGTCATCCACACTGGCTTTCCAGCTGCTAGGCAAATTGAACCACATCCTGTGGTTTAGGAATGTGCTGACACCCAGATCCAACCTTTCCTCACCCTTACAAAAGCAAACACTAAGATAGATTGTGGGTTATGTAGGTATAGGTGAAAAGGAAATAGGAAAAGTGAGTGGTCAAGGGAAGCTGAAACTGACATCTGGAAATTTATAGCTATTACAGGCAGGCAACTGCCAGGACCACAAGCTTTGATGAGCAGCATATCTTGGTGGTATTGTAAAGTCTTCCATCCTGCTGAGGGTGGTAAAATGAAGACAAAGATCGGGAGGGGGGGATATGCTGACTTTGTAAACTGCTTAGAGAATGCTGTAAAGCATTATGAAGTGGTATATAAGTCTAAGTGCTATTGCTATTATGCTATAATATACTATAATATACTGTAGAACTGTACAGGGGTGGGTTCTAATTTACCTTGCTGGTGGTTTGTTGCCTCCCGCGCCACGTGGGTGCGCCTTACGCATGTGCATGCACATGCGCAGTAGAAAAAAGCCCCCAAAAAATTTTTAAAGGCCAAAAACAAGATGCCGATGCATGCACAGTGCCGGAAATTCGGCTTCTGTGCATGCGCAGAAGAAAAAAAATTAACCCCCCCAAAAAAGGTCGAAAAGAAGATGGCAATGCATGCGCAGTGCCGGAAACTCAGCTTCTGCGCATGCGCAGAAGGAAAAAAAATACAGAAGTTTTTTTTCAAAACAAAAAAAATCCCCAAAAAAGATGCCAGCGCCCACGGAGCAACAGAACCGCTCCGTGACGTCACCAGTGGCCTACTACCTACTTGGTAGAACCGGTCCGAACCAGTAGGAACCCACCTCTGGACCTGTAATAAGCCTTTGCCTCCATATAACAAATAAAATTGGTAAATGCAAGCCAGTTGCCAAGCACCCAAGATGCAATCACATGACCATGAGGTGTGTGTGAACTCTGGAAGTGGGTTGCAAGTATCCCTTGAGAAGTCTTTCACAACTTCATTAAGAAAGGACTACCTGCCCTACAAGGAAAATGAAGATGGGTTAACATCAGATAAAACCTGTTTGATCCAAGAAAAAGGAGTAGCACCCAGCAACTACAGACCGATTACCTAATTACCAACAACTATGGTATTCCTAACTGGTGTGGTAGCTGATGCAAACCAATAGCACCTATTGAAAACAAACTATTTCTACCTGAGCAAAAAGGAAACTGCCCAAACAGCAGAAGGACAAAAGATCAGCTTCTAACTGACAAGATGATCTTGGAAAACTGCAAGGGAAGGAAGATCTTCTTGAATATAGTCTGGATTGATTACAAGAAAACATTCCACATTTTGTCACATGATCGCATAACACTGGTCTACAAGGAAAACGTCTCATAAATGAAAGTAGCTTAATTTTACCAGAATTGGATCACTAATAAAGGAAAATTAAGTCATGAGTATTAAGTGGCTCCAGTTTTCAAGATACAGTTTCAGGTCAAAATTGAATCAAAATAATTCAAAATTATATTTCCCTTGCTATCTTTTCGCTGTACCTACGATATCCTGGTGGAATCTTTCCCCATGCTTATCACTCACTGCCTCACAGTTCAAAGGGAAATAGTCTAAATATGAGTGTAAGAAGTGGGGGGGAAATGGTTCACCCAGATGAAATGGTGATTAGTAAGATTTTAGGATGTGCTGAAATGGATAGGATGACTATGGAAATAAAAGAAAAAGAAGAATCGGATTATTATAAAATATGGAATAGACTGTATAAGTCGTTAGAAAATAGAAGCCAAAACAAGAAACAGGAACAATTAAAATAATGACTATAAACTGTGGATTAATGTATATATGTATATACTATGATTACAACATAAGAAAAACAATTAAAATATATACTATTATGATATTGTTATAGAAGCATGTACACAATACTATAGTCATGGCTAAAAAACAATAAGAAGGTAAATATGTAATGATAAAGTACGAAAGTAGCATATATATTCTGACACGAAGTACTGTAAAATTGTATCATATGATGTTTTTGTTTCTTATATGTTTGTAACTGTTTGTATACATTTTTGTTTGTTTTCTTTGTATTTTTATTTTTATATTTTCTTTTTTCCTTTCTAATTGTGTATGGTAATGTTAAAAAAATTGTTTAATAAAATTTTCAGCCACATGTTTGCACCAAGTGTTTTATATGACCTAAGCAAATTTTTCACATGTTTTCATAGCCATCTGCCTTGTTGGTTCTCAAAGTGAAGACAAATTGTTCTGCCATACTTTATCAAGAAGTTACGAGGCATCATGATCACTAGACACCTCCCTCCCTTGTAGACAGATATATTCGCTTGTGTGTAATTCTTTATTGTGAAATATGTTGAAAACTTTAGCCAACTAGCACCTTTATCGCCTGTTTTCTAATTCATCCAATCAAAATATGTAAATTTAACAAAATTTATCTTGAAGGTTGATAATTTGTCTCAAAATTTGTAGACCAGTGTAATCAAGTACCTAGAAGTAACAGTAGAAACATCAGACATTAGGTGTAAAGATCAATGGCACAATGGAAGACACTTTTTTTTTTGTCACTGCACTGATTCCTATGTCTTTAGTACTGAACAGGTCAGACCATGCCTATCAAAATCAGAAATATCTGCCAGGCTATCAACTTCTTTTGGATGATTTGAAACTGGACTTATGTACTGGACTCAAGCAGAATTTAAAACTCTGCATAGGAAGATCAGATAAACAATAACAATGAATCTTGACCATCTTCCATCCATTGACATTTAGCACTGTCAACAGCAACATCTGCCTATCCCTGGTCCTCGAGGAAAACATAATAGGTGGGAAAATAAATACTAAATCCGGTCTAAACATTTGGCAGGCTGTACAACCAAACCATAATAATTTATTAAACTCGTATGCCTGCCTCTCAGTAATTCTGGATGGCTTTCAACACTCCAAGATATTGCAATGAAATCAATGAAACATAAAAGATGGCATGAGTGATGAATAAAGGGGTCTCCGTTTCCCTCGCCAAAGACCTGGGTGAAGAAGCAGGTCTTCATTGCTTTTCTAAACTAAGTAACAGAAAAGTGGGAGCCATCCCAATCTTGGGGAGAACATTATCCTAAAGAGCAGGCACTATGACAGCAAAAAAACATAGTTCTAGGATCAGAAAAGATGACATAATTTAATTGAGAGAACCTGGAGTGCATCAATTCTGCAGGATCAAATGAAATAGGTAGATGTTATGGGAGAATGGTGCTCCTTCAAATAAATAAAATATTATTAATAATTTATTATTTTTCATAATATTACTTTTACTTATTAACTACAGAGGTGAATGTTGCCCACTCACAGACATGGTCTCTTCTCCCCATGTGGAAGGAAAGTTGCCAATCCCTGATATGGTTTGTGTAAATTAGGAGGGAGTATGCAGCTTTGTTTGACTTCCTTGCCACCCTGAAGCCAACCTGCTTTGCCGTGTTTCATCTAAACTGTGGCTTTGTACCCTATATAGCAGTGATGGTGAACCTTTTTTTCCTCGGGTGCCGAAAGTGTGTGTGTGCGTGCAACAGCATGTGCACACATGCCAACACCCATAATGCAATGCCCCAGCAGACCCTGACCCCTTGCACATGCCCACATGCCCACATGCCCCCCGCTCTATGCCCGCTCCCCCGCGCATGCACGCATGACCCCCATTTTGGTGTTAGCAGGTCTCCTTGAAGCCTCCTGGAACAAAAAACAGGCCATAGACCGGGGCACACACACCACCCCCTGCACATGTGCATGCGTCTCCCAGCACAGACCCGAAAATCAGCTTGCCGGTGGAAGGCACATGCACATGCACAGTGGAACTGACCTTGGCAACAACTCGCGTGCCTACAGAGATGGCTCCGCATGCCTACAGAGATGGCTCCGCATGTTACCTGGACAGTAAGATTTAAGGGGCTCTCATTTTCCTAAAGATTGCCTGCTTTGAAGATTAGAAACAAAATCCACAAAACGTTGCATGCAATTTCCATGAGTTTTTTTTATTCTATACTGCCTGGTATACACTTTCTTCCATAGTATATCAATTAATTGCAAACCTTTACCATACTCTGAATCAATTCTGGAATTATTTTCCTTCATATGCACAGTTTAATGTGCATATTTTATTCACCTTTGTGAAAACATACTGGAGAAATGTAGCGTTTTTTTTTCATGACATTCAGAATGTTTATATTAAATTTATTTTTATGTGTCACTTATTTCATTCAGCTGTAATTTTTTACTTATATGTCTGATTCACAAAATCATTATCCTCTCCATCAAAATGCCCAAAAAAGTTAAGGAAGAAGTGGAAACTTCAGTAAAATCATAGACTTTTATTGTATAGTAAGAATCACTCAGACAACTGTCTGTATATATATATATACTTAGTCTGAATCTTAATGACAATATTCTTTTGAGTTCAATTACTTCAATTTTAAACAGTCTAGTCAAATCAATCAATCTAGTTTAAGTTTATGTCTGACTTCAATTAAAATCTAAACTGAGCAAATGACAGATCTTGAGAATACTGAAGTATTTAGTAGGTACATATCTGAATGAAAGGCTTTAGTAAAGGAGTGAATATACTGAAACTTCAATGTGTAGACACCAAATTAATTGTATTCAGATATAAGGGATTAAGTTTTCATTTGCTCCTAAAATAATAGACAATTCCACTCTTTTCAAAATTTGTGTATAGACCAGTTCTGCTCATAAATTTGTACTCTGTGTATGTGTTGATGAGCTCAGTAGTCTTGCTCACTCCCCTGGTAGAGGAAATATTTGATTTTGGAAGAATTTGAGCTCTATTTATATGAAATTTCTCTTCATGTTTTAGAATGAACAGATTTTACTGAATTTACTAAGACCACCAATTTATTATGTTACATTGCAACAAAATAGTTTGTCTATCTTACTTCCATATGACACTATTTTTAAGTATGATGTACTGCTGCCTGAATTATACTTCTTCACAAATGCCAGAAATCCATATATGTCCTCCAGATTAGCTACAAAGAAAGATAACTTTTCTTTCTTTGCAGGTAACATCTTGTCTATTATGACACCATAGGTGAGTAAATGGGTAACCAAAAAGAGATTAATAGGTGGGAACGACATAGGTATCATTGGTTTTTCCAGGATGTGTTCTATTATTAATAATTGCTATGAACATATATGCAGAAACCATGTATCTTAATTTCATTTAGGATTGGATGCAGTGATAGCCCTGTTTAAAATAATCCAGATCAGGCAGATGGAAAATAAGGAGTTTAATCCATTTAATATATTTGTAGGATTTATAAATGTAACTAGAATAGATCCCCCTTAATGTATTTCTAGTGGTGTTTTATTTTATTTTATTTAGCTTGTAAAACATGTACAAGATAAGAGGTATAAGTATCAATATGGACATGAACACAGGAAATGAGTACAAATAAATGGGGACAGTAGGACAGGGATGGTAGGCATGATGGTGCCCTTATGCACGCCCCCTTTATGGACCTCTTAGGAATGGGGTGAGGTCCACAGTAAACAGTTTAAGGTTGAAGCTGTGGGGGTTGAGGATGTAACAATGGAGTCAGGTAGAGCATTCCAGGCGTTGACCACTCTGTTGCTGAAGTTGTATTTTCTGCAGTTTGGAGCAGTTTACCTTGAGTTTGCATCTACCTTTGTTTCCCTAAAATTAAGACATGGTCTTTTGACTCCCAAAATAAGCGCTTGGCCTTATTGTTGAGGAGGTCTTATTATTTTTGAGGTGCAGGAGACGGTGAACGTGATCATGGCTGCTCCTGTATTTTGGGGAGGGCTTATTTTCGGAGGGAAGGACTTATTTTAGAGCATGCGCTTAAAAGCCTGATTGAGCTTATTATCCGGGGAGGTTTTATTTTCAGGGAAACAGGGTATGTATATCAGAGGTGGGTTCCTACCGGTTTGGGCCGGTTTTATAGAGTAGGTAGTAAGTCGCTGGTGATGTCATGGAAGTGGTTCTGGTCCGTGGACACTGCCCTCTTTTTTAAAAAAAAAATTCCAGTTTTTTTTCTGCACATGCGCAGAAGCTGAGTTTCTGGCACTGCACATGCATGGCCATCTTGTTTTTGGCCTTTTTGTTTTTGGAATTTTTTTGTACTGTGCATGCGTGCCCGTGTGAAGTGTGCGCACACCCACAAGGCGTGCCCACATGGCGCGGGAGGCAGCAAACCGGCAGCGAGGTAAGTTAGAACCCACCCCTGGTGTATATTCTGTTGAAAATATTAGAATTTTATTTTTTCATGTGTGCCAGTGTGTTCAATAAATATTGAACAATAAATAAAGGTTACAGTGACAATAAAGTTTATTCTCTCCTCTCCTCTCCTCTCTTAATCTCATTCTGATTACAAACAAAAAGTCTAGAGTAAATTTTTCTATGTTAAATGAGATACATTTGTTTTTCAAAGTGAACTTCGGATTTGAGGGCCAAATTGGGCATTTCAGTCAGTAACTGTGTATTGCAGACCTTAAAGTAGATTAAGTTAATTATTTATATGTATAGATATGGCCCAGTAATAAAGGTTGTAGTGTACAGTAGTTTAAATCCATGATGAATGGCTTTCGAGAGGTAAAAATTGCTGTCCAAACACACATTCAGGTGGCGTGTAGAACTGTTACACCATGATATAAAAGTACGCCAACTCATAATGTAATCAAGGGGTAATCAATAAAAAATAAAATTATAAAGAAATTTAGGGAAAAAAACCTATTTAAAAAAGAAAAATGCATTTCACTTGCATTAAAAGTCTTAAAATAGCCATTTTGCCATTAAATTTCAGCCACAAATGAATTTCAGTGTCATGTTGGAGAGGACACTTTTAATCCCTATTTTATTTTGTTTACCAGAATTATAAAAACTTTGAAAACTCGCTGTGAAAATAAAAACATAGGACTGCTCACTGCTGCCAAATTAGCCATGTGGCCTTTTGCCAATCCCAGGACACTTTCAGTAGCTGTTTTTATATTTATTTTTCTCCTTCAGAATATGCTCTTGAAAACAGTGACATTAGACTACATGAAAGACAACCCAAACTGCCCCTGTCCTATTGTTCCCTTTTATCCCAATATATCTCATGTATTCATAATCTTGTCTATACTTGTATCTGTTTTCTAATAAATGCTTGATGGGGGGAAAAAAGCTGAGCACCCCTGGTTCAAATCTAATTTAGCTGTGATTGGGTCAATCATAATCTGTTGGTCAAGCTTGGGAAGAATGTTGTGATAAGAAAAATGGGAGATAAAGACTGACATATGCTGCACCACACTCCTAAAGAAAAGCAAGGGATAAATGAAACAGGATATAAATATATGAGATGAGAACACTGTACAGGTTCGTGTGTGTTTGTGTGTGTGTGTGTATAGATATATATGTGTGTGTGTGTCAGGGTTCCGACCAATGCCCTAATAAAAGCAGGAGCCTCAAGCCAGTTTTCAAGAAAAATCCAGTTATTTATTAGGAGCGCCATGTTGGCACAGACCTATTGAAGTCAGCTCTTTCCCCACTCAGTTCGCGCCTTTTGCCTCTGACCCTGTTTCCCCCTCCCCCAAGGTGTGTCATCAGTCACATTCCCCAACAAAGCAATTCCTTCAGTCATAGAAGTCACTCCCTCTGGCCGTTACTGGTTTCTGTGGAGATGACTTTGACTTTGGCTGGCTAGGATGTGCATTGTTTTGACTCAGCTGCAAATTCCTCGATGCAGCTGCGAGGCTCGATTCCCCCTCCCCCCTGCCTATGGCAACTCCGGAGAAGTTTAGAGAAGCTTCATAAATTGACCTTGTGTGTGTGCATGTGTACACACTTACAGATACACACATGTACATTTTTATTTATATAAACTTAAATGTTATTTAGATAAATTTATTATTTATATATAAACACACACACACACACACACACACACACACACACACACACACACATGTATTGGGTAGAAAGAAGTCTGAAAGTTGACAGCGAAGCTGCCACAGGTTTATTTCAAGAGATGAGAAGGAAGCCTGAGACGTTATATTGGGAAACATATCCATGAGGTCAGGAAGAATTGCATCAAAAATCTAACGTCATTCCCATGTCATTTGAGTGCACATAGGATTGTTCGCAGCTGATATTTATCTTAGAAATCATAGGTCAGATCTGAGCTACAGGTCCTGTCTTCCTACTCAATGAAATACGTGTCAGCGTTCCAAATATCATCCCTAAAAGGATCAGACTCCAAGGCAAAGCTTTCCTCAAAATTCTGGTTTATTAG
>JANHFT010002451.1:85461-115004 GCA_032467955.1 Pseudoxenodon macrops
AGACAAATTCCTTGTGTGTTCAATCACACTTGGCCAATAAAGAATTCTATTCTATTCTATTCTATTCTATTCTATTCCTGCCATATAACCCTTAACCCTTTAGCAAATTTTGATAACTAAGTTTACAACCTTTTTTCTCATGGTCGCTAAGTGAATCATGCAATTAGTAAGCGAGACTAGTTTACTCCATTGACTTTGCTTGTCAGGGAATGCCATCACATGATCCTGGGATGCTGTGATTGTCATAAATACATGCCAAGCACCTGAATTGTCACTGTCATTGTAACTTTTAACGGACACTAAATGAATGGTTGTAAACTGAGGTCTACCTATAATTCATTTTGGAAACATGGAAGAGGATGCTTTGCTTGCTTTTGTTATGTCTCAACTTTTGTTTAAATCAAAAAGAATCATTAATATGATACTAATAAAATACAAACGGAAAATGACTTCAGCCCTCGTGTCAAAAAACTGAGAGGATAATATTTCTGGCTCATGATATGGAAAGAATGAAAAGAGAAGTTCTGTGTACAATTGAAAATCTTCCCATATACAGAGCCTCATTGTAGTGACCAGGGTGATTGCTACGGTCATATTTCATGTTCAAAGTAAATCAGCAAGCCATGACAAATAATGTCAAATTTAAGAGTTAGAACATATCAGATTGCAAGAAGGACTCTATTTATTAAATAAAATAATTTTAGTACTCTGTCATCATAAAGATAAAATATATTTTCCCTGCAACACTGATATAATTTATCCTATTGTATCATTAATACGAAGCTGAATGAAAATAATATGTATGTAGCCATTGCATGATAAATCAAACCTAAAAACAGGACTGCCATCAATACTGAGACAGCAGGATTAATACATTATTTTATCACCAGGCTAGCTCAATTCTTCCTCCCGCATAGGATAGTTAAGTGCCTCCCTTTTTAATCAAGGGCCATTGACAAACACTAGCAAGTTTTCTCTTTCCATTCTTTGATTGCCTTCCTAGGAAGATGACAATTCTATCCTGTAATCAACGAAGTACTTACTAAGGGTACACCATCAGTCTTGATCAGAGAGATCAGAGAGTTATTAGAAAGGGAAAATAAATTTAACTTGACCAGGAAAAAAAAGGATTTTCATGTTAAACATGTTCTCATCAAGTTACCTGTAATATATATAACATACCTGCATACACCTGGCAGGTAAATCCTGCTGATTCTCTGGATGTGGTATGAAAATATCCTACCTCTGCATCTACTTCCATCCCTTGAGTTTTGCTGTAGACTTTGACTTGAAGCAATTATTGCATCATTAGAACATAGGAAGTGCCCTGTACACAGTCAGACTATTGATGTATGTTTTTCCTTTGGATTATCACTGACTGGCAGTCTCTCTCTCTTTTTTTTCAGCCATACCTAAAAGATAAGAAGATTGGGGTCTTTTCTATGCAAAACATGCGTCTTACTAGCAAGAATATACTACCATCTAGGAATATATATCATGAAAGCCATGTTAATTCTTTTTAACAAAAAGAACAAAGGAATCTGAAAACCTAATAAATGAATTCTTGCCTGCCTTGTTCTCAGTACATTTCAGTGTTAAAGATGGAAAAAAGATAATAAGTGAGAGCAAGACTCTTGAAACTATCTATTCATAGTTAGCACTTTGGAGAGCAGACTGAGCAAAAGGCGTCAGATCATTGAATCACAGTTGTTACCACTGGATCATGATGCCCTGGATTTCTTTCAATTAAATAATAATAAACATTGTTAACAATCAATTGCAATATACATTATAAAATACCAATTTTATTAAACTGTTGACCTCATTGGTTAGATGCAGAATTAGGGTCTTTCCAACTCCATTTGTCTGCTCAGAATTTCCTTTTCTTAGTTGTTTTTCTCCCTCTGGCCATAATAAAACGTAATTCTTTTCATTTCTTTTGCAAACTGGAAATGATGGAAAGAGATGTACTAGAGGAAAAAAAACACCTCTCTGCACTGTCATAAATAGGTACGCTGATAAACACCACGAAAAGACATGTTAAAGCATTCTTAGAATGATTGATGGAAACTGAAACCTTCCTTGTACAAGAAGAAAGCTTTCAAGAAATTAGAAAATGCGGGGGGGGGGGATCCACACTCAGAATAAGGAGAAGGACCAGCTGTTGATGGAGTGCCACTTGTTTTGTGATAGGCCTTCCCACTGTGTTTTCAACAGAAATAAGATAACACAATTTAGATAAAGTTGAGGGGCATCAGAGAGAAATAATATTTATTCATTTGCCTATACTGCTCTTTGATCATTTGAGCTCGATGCTAAAGTAATCTGTGATAACTTTGGGTCAAAAGTAAAGTATAAAATAATGTTTATCAGAAGTGTTGCTATTGGCAATCCTTGGTACCATTAGATTAGTTCATCTCAGTTAAATGAGGATTAGTTCATCCAGACGTTATTTCTGCTATTCTATGAGATACAATTTACAATCACATTGCTTCTCTCACATTGGCTATAGAACTATAAGTCTGGCAAGATTAATATGGAGCATCCATCATTCCCATTAATGGCTAGCAATGCTGGGCAGATATATTGTGTGGTCTGGCTTTAATTACTTTTTAAGGAGGCTACTGTATGTTTCATTGTTGCAGAGGATGAAATACAGAATTGTGTTGGAAAGCTGCACTAACTGATTAAAATTGCCCACAGCAAGCTTTGTTTGCCAGTAGAAGAAACTGGCATATCGCCAAAGTAATAATTTGGAAACATTACTTTGTATTTCTGCTTATTGCAAATTAGGTCTTTTCTTTTTTAATGTTTTGAAAGTTTGCAATGCTTTAAGATACCAGTGGCCCTATTAAATATATAATAAATAAAATATGTTCCCCTAATTTGTTATGTTTTCTACATTCTGCAATATTTCTGCAAACAATATCTTAATAAGCTTATGTCTCAAAAAGCAATTATTATTTCTCCAAATGAGTGGAAACTAAATGAGTAAAAACTAAAAATGAATCAAAAGCTTCAGCAGGATGCTATAATGTCTATTTAGACTTTAGTCTCTTTGGGCTGAATCTAGATTTTAATATATTTAGAGAAAATCCATTGAGATCGATATGAAATTTAGGATTAACCATGACTAATTTGTTCATTGATTTCAGTGAGTCTACTCTTAGCAAGGCTAAATTGGATTTGATTCATTAAGTTCAAAGGGACTTCTTCTTAAATAATTGCATTAAAAAATTGAAATGAGTGTTAATGGAGCTTTGTAAACTTGCTAGACTCCATAAATTTTCAAATAATTCCAGAGTTGATGCTATGGCTATAGAAAGAATCTTAATCTAGTTTGGGACTTGATCTGACTCTACAAAAATAGCCTGAACCAGAATGGCTCATTGTTTCATTCACTCCAATAAATAGACCGAGAGAATCTGAATTGCAGTTACTCTGTTACAAATTGGTAACACACAGCCCTGCTCAGACCAAGTGTGATATAAAATATACATGGACAATCATTTATTTATTTATACAATTTATGTGGCTGCCATTCCATGTCATGGCAGTTATACTGTGGAGTGTCACTAATATATAACAATAAGACTACAAACAAAAATTAGCAGAATGCAGCACTAATGATGACTAGTATATCATAGCTATTTTTCAACTGTTTGGTGACTATGCACCAGCCAGTTAAAGGGAAAATTCCTGATTAAAATGAACTAATTAAAAATGCAGCAAGCCACCTATATATATACAATAGTCATCAGTACAAGAATGTATTACAAGAAAACTTGAAACTCGCAATGTGAAGATAAATTCAAATTAGGATAGTTGTAGGGAATATTTATAGATTTCCAAAATTATACCTCCCTCTCTGCACATCCCAGCAAGTAATACTGGGGTGTCAGTATGCTTTCCCCCCCCCAAAGACCTCCACTTAATAGTGGAAATGTTTGAATCAGTTCAGACTGTGAGTCTCAAAATAATGTTGTTTGGAGAAAGGAGAATCATTCATATGATTCATCCTGGACTGGAAAAGTCCCTGATAAAAACTCTTTCTTCACAAAAGGCAACAAGGAATTTAAAAGTTTTTCATTGACATTTTCAACTTCAGCAAGTAATAACCTGTTTTATATGGTAAAATAACACCCTTAAACAGAAAAGTGTTCATACACTTACATATATGAAAAATGTTCATATATTTGAGATCGCAACATTAGACTATTTCAACATCTCAACTATAATTTCCAGCTATATTTAGATCTAAATGCAAAGAAGTGATTAAGGATAATCACTGTAAACTGGTCCTTAATATTCCTTCTGAAATCTTCTTACTAAGAGAATCCTCAGAGAGGAAGACTTCACACCTGGGAAAAATGGCATAGTAATGCAACTCTGTCTTCTGTAATTGCTGCCATCCATCATCCCCTCCAACCCACTTTTCTGATGTTGACAAAATGCAACAAAATGTTTAAATATATTATTTATCTTCAGAAGTTGAAAGAATTAAATGCAGCAAAAATTGTCAGTATAATTAGCAAATAACAGAACCCTGTGGATTAAGCAGGATTTTCTAAATAAGTAACTATTGGTTGAGATCGGCATAGGTGACACTGATTGGGATACATTGTAGGGGAAACACTAAAATATAATTTTATCATATTTTATTTATCCATATATTAAATTATTGTATTTTATTCCAATTTCATTTTAAATTGTATTTTATTCCAGAATGGAAGGATGGTAAGGAATATAAATCCATTTTCCACCATTCAGTCAGAAGCTTCTTGGATAAGAAGTGAAAAGTCTTCAAGAAAAAACAAAGGAAGTCCAGTTGCCTCTTGAAAAAGCACCTTTGGATATACTAAAGATCTTTTCTAAAACAGTAGAATTGATTTGTACATGCACACCCAGAATTCTTTTATGTCTAAGTGTCACCTAAACTGAATTTATTTCCATTTGATCATTGCAGATGACCTCTTCAGAAATCCATTTGAAAGGTAGCATTTACTATATAACATAAATCCTTCCCAAATGCAAATTTGGGAGATACGAATAGGGGAAAATGTATTCTCTATTGCTATGTATTTACAATTGTTTATGTAATGGGGATATCTTAAGTATTTACTAGCTAATGCAGACCCAAGCTGGTTCTGCTCTGTAATGATATATACAGAATATGATTTTGTTGTAGAATTACAATGATATGAAATTACACTGAATGAGTTTCCATGAACTCATATATTGTCACAATAGTTTTGTCTGTGAGAAGCAACCTTTTCCTGCATTAATATTCTTATTCTACATGAATTTTAAAAACTAGGCCAATCCATCTTTTACCATTTTTGAACCATTCTAACTTTAACTTTACATTGCTCACTAAGCTGTGGCATGAAATTTGACTACTCACGTTTAGATGTTAACTGCAGATTTTTTTTTCTAGTACTAGTATCACTAATTTTTGAAAAACACCCAAAGATTTTTTTCCTTGAAATCTGTTGAGGAGGCAAGGATCACAGGAATTATAATATTTCTTGTGCTTGGGGCATTATACTTCAGTGAAGTTAGACCTCGCAGACAGAGCTCACTAACTTCAAAGACAGTGAGTGAACTTTACTCTTTATTTCTCATACCCTAAAATATCTCAGTTATATTGCAACAAATGAACATGTTATAAAATAATAGAAAGAAGAGATGCATACCAGATTTGTCTGTATCCTGGATCATGAATCTAATAAAGACATTTCAGTGGAATTCCAAGTCAGTGTAGAATTATCTCCAAAAAACCAGAATAGAATGTGGAACTTCATGAAAACTTGTTATTTTCTTTTCTGATATTAGGATTCTGTTTTTGCTTTATGTCAACAATTCAAGGTAAGCCATGTCATGAAACAGTGGAAGGATTACCAAAGCACAATTTCAGTGTTGTAGGATACAGTGACAAAATCTTGAAAGCTGCCAAACTTTCTTTCTGCCTGTCTTCTTTCCAAATCCAGTCAAGATGGGGTTATCTTGAGTTGGTTTCTTACACTTTTTCCAAGACTGAGATATCTTTTATTTTCCCTTAACTGTTTCTGAGTAACTTTATCAAGGTTATTCCTGTATTTTTGTTACACTTTACACTGTATCTCTCTTACTCTTTATATTATGACCCTTGGGACGTAGATTTTAATGACATCATTGGGAATTAAGCTGCTGAGGTTAGTTCCAGTCCTTCATTTCTGTATTGTACATGCAAATTTAGTGTACATTTGTATCAAATTGCTGGATCAAGTTGTATTTTAATCTCATATGCTGTATGATTAGAAATTTTGCTTCAGAACAAAAATACAAATCTACAACAGTGAAAAACTTCAGATATAGAAGTTGTGAGTTTGCCAGTTCTGAAAGTTTTAAAGAAGTAGCCAAATCTATCATCAGTACCATTGGAATTTTGAAATGCATTTTAACATAAATGCCAGACAACATTTCTTTTTTCCTTTTTAATGCTTAGTTCTAACAAATATTATTTTTTAAGAACTGCAACTATTTTTAAAGAGAATTCTGGAAATGAAATTCAGTATTATACTTATTTTCTTTGAGTTTTACTGTAAAAAAACAAATCAAGAATCCATATTTGTTCAGTTTGCAGAACTTTTGATAACAATGTAACAAATTTGGATCGATTGTCTTGTGCTGCAATAAATTGTATTCCTAGCATAACCTTAAAATCAGAAGGAATTTCAGATAGGACCTTACATTTCTTAAACCACACAAGAAAAGTTATGGAAAACCACTTATTAGAAAGGGTGTAGTAAACAGGTTTTCAACATAGAAGTTGTAGGAGTTGAATCTGACTGGAAACTAGACGCTGTGTCCATTCATAGCATAATCATACACAAATATCAATAAACTTACAAAGCACCAAGTGACACAGTGCAGTTTCTACCAAATAGTTTGAGTTGTGAACAACATAGGATGGGACATATTTTTTCAATAGATCATTTGTCTCTTTTAAAAGGATAGATTATTGCAAAGTAAACAAATACAGCATGTAGCAGCTAATTAGACTTCTCTATAATGGGTAATATACTTTATTTTTGGTTTTAAAACAGGAATATTACAACCATGCCTTTATTCCTATGTGTGAAATGTTGAAGGATATAGAAATCTAGGCTAATAATTAACAGACTCTCTGCTCTTTCATCTGTGGCTTACATAAAACCAATTTCTATTCAATTATATTTGAATGAATTAAGAAAAAGTCACTGCAGTATAACAGCTCTTTGTTCGTGGTATTTAATTGTCTGACCATCTAATCTAATCACTGACATCTCATCTTGCCACAGAATCCATGTCCTATTTGTTGTAGGGGAAAAGTTCAATTCCTCTTGTTTTAAATATTAATTGGGAAGCAAGTTTGGGATTGAATTTCTGGCTTGCAGTTTCAGCAGATCAGCAGACTGTGTTTATTCATCTGCAGAGGCTCTGTAGAGGATTGCATGGCTATGGTATTGTGGGCCTTCAAGCAATGATAAAATGAGACAAGACTCTTTCCAGCTTGGCTTATAAATTTACTCATAAACTGTATTGTACCAATGACATTATTAATTCTTTACTGGAAGAATTTTCTGATGCTTTCAAAGAAGCAATTGTGAGATCCATAATTCTAGACTAGGATTCAGCATTGTCAGTTAAGTATTTTATTTATTTATTTATTTAATTCGTCAAGCATGTATTAGATAACAGATATAAGTATTAACATGATTATGAATACATGAAATGGATACAAAATAAAAGGGAATATTAGGACAGGGACTGCAGGCACGCTGGTACGCTTATGCACGCCCCTTAAAGATCTCTTAGGAATGGGGTGAGTTTGCGGGTAGACAGACTAAGGTTAAAGTTTGGGGAGTTTGGGGAAGAAAGCACAGAGTCAGGTAGTGCATTCCAGGCATTGACAATTCTGTTGCTGAAGTCGTATTTTCTACAATCAAGTTTGCAGTGGTTTACCATAAGTTTGTATCTATTATATGCTCGTGTATTGTTGTGGTTGAAGCTGAAGTATTCATTGACAGGAAGGACATTATAGCAGATGATTTTATGTACTATGCTTAGGTTGGATCAAAGACAGCAAAGTTCTAAGTTGTCTAAGCCCAAAATTTCAAGTCTGGTGGCCTAAGGTATTCTGTTGCGTTCAGAGGAGTGGAGATCTCTTCTCTTGAAATATCTCTGGACTCGTTCGATTGTATGAGCTTGTATTCAAGAATTTGTCTAGCAAATGTTTTGTATGCTCTAGTTTTCAATTCAATATTACCAGAGAAGAAGCTATGCAAGTTTAGGTTAATGCCCTTTTGGCAATGCTGTTACAGTGAGCTCTGGCTGCTCACTGTAGGTCATTTGAGATGAGTACTGCAAGGTCTTGACAGAGTGAGGATTGTCTACGAGGTCGTATCCACTCAGTTTGTATTTTGTGTTCTGATTTTGAATGAACCCTCAATTTTGTTTTACTTTTATATAATACTATATACTAGCCATTTCTAAAGGACCAAACCTATCTAATCAGCAAATCCCACAATCAAAGTTTCATATATATATTTTCATCTCAAGCACAAATTCCAAAGGCAGTTTTCAAGTGAAAACAAAATTGTGTTCTTTTCTTTAATCAAAGCAGTCAATTTAGCCATCTCTGCTAACTCCATCAACTTTTTGCAGCTGTCTGTCCATTGCGGGAATCACAGCGTCCTTTTCCTTTTTTGTGTGCATAAAATAATCTTGCTGCCATAGATAGCCTGTACTAGAAAATGGTTCTGCTTGCTAATCTCATTTCTTTTCCTTGAAGCAGCCTTTTCTGCCTTTTCTCATCACTCATTTTCTTTTAGTGCTCTCTGGCAAACACATCAAATCCTGCAACAAACAGCCTTTTCTGTGAAATATGTCTCCCCAAAAGTGCAGATATAGAAGAACAGAGGCTGGTTCCTTGTCATTACCCACACCACAAATTCACACCCACCAGATACCTGAGAAGGGAAACAAAAGTTATATATCCTCTGAAAATTTATTGAGTGATTATTTGTGTAGCTACCTGGTTTCATTCTCAACTGGCAGAATAACACATGAAATTAAATACACTGTAAACTTTTATTGGAGCTAAAACATGTATTATAGCTTTAAAATACCTACTTTTACTGTATATTAAATTACCTAAATATCACGTTTAATTAAATAAATTTCACCCATAGAATCATGTTGTAGAATTGAGCAGGACTGTTGAGGTTATCATGTCCAATTCTCTGTTCGGTACAAAAATCAAATTAAAGATTTACCAGCTTTTCAGCCACTGTCTGAGCACATCTAATGAACTGAAATCCAACACCACCCTTTATAACAGGTTCTGTTAAACTACTTTTATTGTTAGGAAGTACTTTTTCTAACATTCAGTTGGAATCTGTCTTCCTGTAATTTAAATTTATTCATGCATGTCCTGTACCTTGGCATTCTGTGTGACATTCTCTTTCATGTATTTGAAAAAGGGCTATCATATCCTTTCTTAGTCTTCCTTTTTTTTATCCATTCAATCATGTTTATTGTCAGAAATTACCTGGACAAATCCCGTGTTTCCCAGTTTCTAGCATGATGCTTTAACTACTACAGAAATCTGGCTTTACTTTTAATTTTCTTTAGTCTGTCTCTATATTTTGGTTTTCTGATCATCCAGAACCTGCCAGTTCCAGTTTTCCAAATCCTTCAAATGTGGTGCCCAGAACAAAACACAATACTCTAAATGGTCTGATCAAAGCAGGATAAAGTGTGTTTATTTTACTTTTGTTGTCCAAGCAATGAAATTGTAGGTTTTCTTTTTTTTTGCAGTCAGCACATATAACTAGTTGATATTCTGTTTGCAATCATTTATTATTCCAATATAATTTTCACAAGTACTATTCAGCTAGAGCAAACCCTATACATTTGTTTGTTTATTTCCTACATAAAGAACTTTGCATTTGTTTTTATAAAATTTATTTGTGCTACTTTCAAATGATATTGCTAATAAAAGAGTCTTGTGTATTTCTGTCTTTGCAATATTTGCTAACTTACGCAATTATGGAACCTGTAAATTTAATTTAAAAAATTCTACTTATTCATTCAAGTCAGTAATAACAATATGGATGAATAGCAAACCTGAATTTTCGGTTATTGAATTTATTACCTCTCTCCAATACGATTATGAATCACTGATGAGCACTTTCTGAATGTCTATTCACATTTTCTGCCATCCAGCCTACATTTAGCTAGTTTAATAATCTGTATGTCATGAGATTCTTTGCTAAAGTCAGATTATATCAAAATCTCTTAAGGAAGTTACTCAATCAAAAAAGGAGCTTAGGTTACTTTGATATGAACTATTTTTGACAAATCCATGCTGGATTCTGGTACTACAGCATTTATAGGAAGCTCAAAGGTAAAATCTTCTCAGTATCGACTGATAGCTGCAGTTTAGCAGTTCAAATCTCACCGGCTCAAGGTTGACTCAGCCTTCCATCCTTACAAGTTGGGTAAAATGAGGACCCAGATTATTTGGGGGCAATATGATGACTCTGTAAACTGCTTAGAGGGGGCTGTAAAAACATTATGAAGCAGTATATAAGTCTAAGTGCTATTGATATTGCTACTCTGTAGATGTCTGAAAACAGGTTTTTAAAAATCTCACCCTTATTATTTTTATAAATAACTTAAGGTGTTAAAAATGTGTCATATTTTTGCCCTTCCTATTTCCCCCCAAAACGACAACCCTCTAAGGTAAGTTGGATTGAGAGAGAATGACTGGCCTAAAACCATCCAGCCTGAGGCTCTTAACCACTAGACAAAACTGGCTTTGTATCATCCTTTTTGAAAATAGAGACAACATTTAGTCTCCTTCAGCCATGAGACATTTTGGCTTTTTCTCCAGGATTTCTCCAAAACATAGAAAGATTCAGCCAGATTATAAATGAGTTTATGTCAAGGGGTTTCAACATTTTTGTTTTCAGGATCCATTTCATGCTTAAAAATGATTGAGGACCTCAAAAAGCTTTAGTTTTTGTGTGTTATATCTACCAATATTGATCATATTAGAAATGTAAATTGAAAAATCTTAAAATATTTATTTGACTTTGACACCCAGGGTTTCCTAGACTAGGGGTCTCCAACCTTGGCAACTTTAAGACTTGTGGACTTCAACTCCCAGAATTCTGGAGACCCCTGTCCTAGACCACAGTTTGAGAACTCTATACTATAGGAATGCTTCAACACATTTAAAGGAGGTTAGTTACATCAACATGCTTCCATAAAGCTTCAATGATGTCTACTATTTTTTTAAATGTTTTTTTAAATGTTTAAGACATGTTTATTTTTGAAAAAGACTGAGTCAAAGTTGCTAAGTAGCGTTGCCTTTTCTTTGTTGTCCATTAATGTTCCATCCCCTTCCCTGTAGCGATTCTTTTCTAATTCTTTTATTCTGAACATATCTCATAAACCTCACAAATTTACTTTTAAAAATTTATTTTCATTAGTTTTCACTACATAAAAAGTATAAAATAAGAAAACAACACAAAAAGTGATCCCTACACACTCTCATGTACTCACAATAATTGTACTGAATACACTACCGGTAGGAGCATGTAATTTAAGTTAGTCTCTTTAAAAAACTAAATAATAACAATCCATAATCCAGTTAGAAACACTTTGCTTTATCCAAAAGCAAAAAGAAAATTCCACAGTTATATATTTCAACAATGTACATAAAGCCACTATGCATACCAGCATATTGATTGGGGTGAATAGCTTTGCAGTACAATTACTTTTCCTTCCCTAACCTATTGAATAACATGATTTACTTCCATTTGAATTATTACACAAAAAGAGATGTGGGTAGGACACCTGTTAGAATCACCTCCATGGATGAATATTTAATTTCTCTTTTTCATTTCTACCCACCAGTATGCTTTTAAATCTACATAAGCAAGCCAGCAAGTTTTTCCTTGGTCAACTGACAAGTATTTTGCAAAAATAGGTTAGCTTTAAACACAAGCAATCCCTATAGTGATATCTAGAATTATCATGTCTGAGTGGCCAAAAAACCCAATAACAACCCTGAAAAGTACTACAATGTGAACAAAAAGACATAGCAAGCTCAAATTCACTGCTGCCAGCTATGGGTTGTTTGGAGTTTGACCAGATATGGTACCTTACATCTGGTGATGAAAACTAATGGTAACCCTCCAAGAATTAAACTGCATACTGTAGATTGAAATAAGCGATGTTTAGTCAACAGACTATCAAGTCTAAGCTAAGATACTGGATTGTGCAGAAATGGACAGACTTAGATTGAAGATTAAACTTCAATTCAAACATTTATTGTCAGAATACAACATATGTACAATGAGATTGGCTAACCTTCCCTTCGTGCACCCCCCAAACCAGGGGTGGGTTCCTACTGGTTCGGACCGGTTCTACTGAGTAGGTAGCAGGCCGCTGGTGACATCACAGAACCGGTTCTGCTCTGTGGGCGCTGCCATCTTTTTTTTAAAAAAAAATCTTTGGGGGGAGGGATTTTTTTTGGAATTTTTAAAGATTTTTTTCCTTCTGTGAATGTGCAGAAGCCGATTTTCCAGCAATGCGCATGCGTCACCATCTTGTTTTTGACCTTTTTTGGGGGGAATATTTTGTGCTTTTTTCTACTGTGTATGCGCGCGCCCTCAAGGTAAGTTAGAATCCACCCCTGCCCCAAACCCAATACAACTCACAGTGAAAGACAAAAAAATCCCTGACTCAGTGAATCCTACTAACAAACACACAATCCTACGGCTCCATGTGAATTTATTAAACTGAAAGAAGATACAGAATATTATCAAACATGGAATCTGCTCTACCAGTGGCTCGAAAAAAGGGGTGGAAATTAAGAATATACCAGTAATCTGTATTGCTAAGAAAAGAAAATAACCCAGACAACACAAAGTTTATTAAGCACTAACAAAATGTAAACAATAGAAAATTAATAAAACTTTTTAAAAGTCTAATTTGCTAAATATATGCTCCTTCCTTTCTATTTGTCTGTCTGTTCCCTTCATCTGCAAGCATTAAAAGATACTTATAGCTGTTCCCATCTCTTTGTTAACCATGTGTTCTGCAGTTAATGTTGGACTCAATGGGATTAAAGAACCAATCAATTTTCTAAACATGTCAGCCACAAAACATTTGCCATCTGTCTGGGGAAATTGGTCTGATTTCATTTAGTTCCCAAGGTGAAGTTTCATTCAGACTTCCATGGTTCCACTTGAAAAATCATAGTTAAGCATTAAGGGTTGTGTTCACTTTGTATGAACCAGGAACATTTCTGATTTGTAATCCCTGTTGAGATCATTGCAGTTAGGGATTAAGAGGAGGAAGTGAGACTCAAATGAGAAAGTGTTTTAAAAAGTAAACATGAACCCAAATTAAAATATGGAGTTCTGAAAAATAAGTATTTATATTATCCGGGTATGATGCTACTTAAAGATTGTGGGAAAGTAAATTAGAAGACAAAATTCCTTTAATGGACAAACTATCCCTAGTTCACAAATTGTGCAGATTGGAATGGTCATAAAAAGACAGGCATGTTTCCTTTTTATAAATTACATTCTGTTCATTTAACAGTTGGACAGCAAGTAAATTTTTACAGACAAGGCTTTCCTAGAATAGTAAAATAAATGCTTTGGATTCAGTTTATGGTATGTCCTGTCAAGCAAGAGCTTTGCATAACATTTTTCAATATCAATCTCTATGGAACAGTCTCATCCCATTCTTTTCTTTTTTTACACATAGAGTTTGAATGTCGCTATGATGGATCATCTGGCTGGAAAATATTCATTCATTCCTGAAATTATTAGTTACTCTGAAACAGCAATGAAATACAATTAGATTAATAAATCAGTGGAGGCAATCCATGGGCCAATCTGTCTTCAATTCTTTACCCAGCTACAGTGCAAGAGGTTTTTCATGGAGATCACCATAACTGATTTGATTCCAAATTTTTGAAAAGAGGAAAAAATGGATCCAGGAAAGTACAGACCAATCAGCCTGACATCAATACCTGAGAAAATCCTAGAAAAGGTAATCAAGATGTGGATTTGTGAGCACCTAGAAATGAGCAAAGCAATTCCTAGAAGCCAACATGGGTTTGTTAAAAATGGATCATGCCAGACAAACCATATTGCCTTCTTTGAGAAAGTGACTAAATTAATGGATCGGGGAAAGGCTCTGGTCATAGTTTACTTATATTTCAGTAAAGTATTTGACAAAGTAGACCACAGCTTATCTCTTGATAAGATAGAAAAATGTGGGATAAACAGCATCATCACTAAATGGATTTGCAATTCAATGGAACTATATCTAAATTGAGGGAAGCATACCTCATGGTTCTAGGTAGGTTTTAGGCCTACTACTTTTCAACATCTTCATAAAATGATTTAGACAAGGGGATAGAAGGGGAACTTATCATATTTGCATATGACACAAGCTGAGGGAAATAATCAAAACTTTAAAAGATACAGAAGGATCTTTATAGACTTGAATACGGACCCCACCCAACAAATTACAATTAAGTTGTGAGAAAAGTAATGTCTTATACTTAGGTAAGAAAACAAATGCACAGCTATAGAATAGGAGATACCTGACTCAAGAGCAGCAATTGCAAGAGGGATTTAGGTAGGCCCATATTTCCAGTAATTGAGGAGCTGTTACAGAGAAGAGGGGTTGACCTATTATCCAAACCACTTGAATGAAGGACAAGAAGTAACAGGTGGAATGTCATTAAAGAGAGATCCAATCAAGAACTAAGGAGAAATTTCCTGACAGAAAAATGAATTAGTGGAACGGCTTACCTCCAGAAGCTGTGAGTGCTTTTCATCACTCGAGTTTACAAGAAGAAATTGTACAATTATTTATTTGGAATAGGATCTCCTGTTGGAGCAAGGAGTTAGATTAGAAGACTTCCAAGGTCACTTCCAACCTGTTATTCTATGTTCTATGTTCTAGTTGCTTTCTTCTCCTCTCCTACCTCTTTTCCTCACTGCCCACTATTTTTCCTACTCTAAATATGACTGCAAACAAAACAGCTTTAAGAGATATTCTGATTAAGTGATATTCTGATCATTTGCACAATAAATTATAATTTCCTATTTGCATGTTGGGATAGGTGACACTATTCCGGTGAATTTGTGGGCTATATGTGAAAGTATAGCTATGGATTTTTTTGGGGGGACAAGGGGTTTCATCCTTTGGTTATGAGCCTCTCGGAGTTTGGTACAAGATGGATGTCTATAAATGTTTTAAATTAATAAATATTGGTTTGCATCTAAAAAACCATTTATTTGTACCATTTGACATCTTTGAAGATAAGTGAGTCCCATGAGATTCTACAGTTTACAAAATTGACAAAATATAGGGTGGACTATACTGTTCCATTAGATGGAACAGTATAGTCCAGCCTATAGCTGGTTGACATATACCCAGCCAATAAATGTCAATGGCTTTGATGAAGCTGTAGGGAATTGTGAAATGCAATACTACAATTCTATATGCAGTTCAGAATATTTATAAATTATTTCAGGGAAGGTGCAGCTAATAAAATGCCATAACTGAAACTGTATTCTTTCTTTAAGTTTCCAAGTTAAAATTCATTTTTCCTTTGCTTACTAGCTAGACGTTAACCATAATCTCAGAAGATGCATCTGGACATTCTAAGACAGTTGTGAAGTGGGCACACATGCTCCTTCACATTGTTCACATTGCATCATATCACAATATGAGATTTATAATATATAGTGTGTAGATATATATTTATATATTTATTTATTATACGTTAGCTTCCAACTCCCACAGACTCAGGAAAGCTTATAAACGCATCTAGAAAACAATAAAGGCAGTTAAAAACTTGCAACTCCACAGAGAGCACACACTGAAACAAACAGTCACAAATCAAACCAAACCAGAAGCTCCCACAAACACATCACCTCCATGCCTGAGACCAATGCTAAGTCCCCAGTGCAGTTCATATCTCAGAAAGAATGCAGTGCCAGAAGGCAGGGGCCATGACACAGGAGACCTGCTTTCTCTGTCCCATAAGATGCTATTTAATAGAAAGGAACATCCCTACCACTGCCAGAATGTAGTAGGTGGGCAGAAGATAGGCATTCCCTCAGGTATCCAGGCCGTTTTCCATGGATATAAGAAACACAGTTGAAGAAGATATGATAATATATAACCTTTAGTGAGTTTCTGAAACGTCTCAAGCAAAGCCTTGTGTAAACAGATAAACACTTATTATGATCTTCTAGTAAGTCAAAACAGCCTATTTGTGAATGAATGGACTTGTACTAATAAAATTATATTTTGGTTTCTAAGCTATTGTTACCCACTCTGAGTATTTTGGGACAAAAACAATCCAGCTGATTACAATGCACTGAGTTTTTCCCCCCAATGGCATCCTGCTAAGAGTAAAGATACAGTTTCGACCTCAATCGTCAGCCTCAAAAGTTCCAGGAAACTGCCAGGGACAAATAGGGAAGTAGGGAAATACATGGGAAAGGAGAAGATGTGAAAGTCTTGTTGAATAAGTAGAACACTAATTGTAGAACATTAGATTTAAGCCACTCTTTCCTCAGGCTATCTGGATATCTGTAATGTGTCTATGTGAACTAAGAAGATTAAAAAAGGGAGGAAAAGGAATTTACTTTGCCAATTTCACATCTTCATGAAAACCACTTTGGTGATCTTCTGAGCTTAGCAAGCAGCCTCTCTTATGTGGGATTTATGTTATACATGATTAGATCTGAAACGGATAGGAAGCTTTATTAGGGAGCACTAGTGTGTGGCGTTAAAAAAGGAAATTGATGGAGACAACTTGTTGGATGACAAACCAGGCGTTCCTAATTTACAGAAAAACTGAGAGCCCATTACTCAGTTATACCCACTCTGACTGTTTGTGTCTCCCTGTGCCAAATTACTCTTTATTTATGTGAACAAGAAGAATTTATGATTCAAAAATGAAGCTTGTCTAGATTATGTGTATAAGTAAGAAAGCAAATATCTTTCTGTTATCTGTCAAGGCTTCCTTTATGGAAAGATCAATGGGCAAATGAAGCTGTAGTCTAGGGATGCAGAATGTATTAGCTTTTTATTTGGTGCTTCCATAGAACACACATTTTAAAACTTTATTGGTATAGTACTGAAAGCCCATGCAAGAGGTATGCAAACAGTCTGAAGAGCCATTATTATATTGCATGGAACTCCCATGAACATGCTCACCTAAAACCTCCCAAAATTATCCCCTGGGAAAATGTATATCCAACATTCACCAAATATTGGACATAAAAATTCTCGAAAGACCTATCCTGAAAGCCTTTCTGAATAGTTGATATTCAGCTGTGCTTGATTTCAATATCTTATTTCTCATGTTGTTACCTGACAGCATTTGATTTTTCTCATGCAGGGAAATTTAGCATCAGACATTCCTGTTTGAAGTTTGAAAGAGTTGAAGGGATGACAGAATTTGATTTGATGACAGGAGCAAACCACGGCTCCATTTTGTCAGAGGTTTAACTCTTGTGATCTGCCAGGACATGGATCAAAGAAACTGTGGCATTTGGGAATATGTGTCAGGTTCTAAAGAGTCCAAGTATTCTAGATGCCACTACTGTTTTCATTCTTATGGTACACTAGAAGCTCTCTTAAATGTCAAATAGGTTTGTATTTCCAAATTCAAGAAACAGAGAGAGACAGAGAGAAGTGGAGGGGGGAGAAGGACTTAAAATGCTAGTGCAGAAATGGAAGTCATAGCATTCTACTTTCACTCCTAATGTGGTAACAAACAGTACATAGAAAGCCGTTTTGTATTCCACCACAGATTATTTATCCATTTTGGTTTACTACTGTTTGCTGCAAATAGCATCAATAATCCACTTTCTCTGCCTGATCCTTTTAATAAGAAATTCTGGGGAGTGCTTTGGGAACATCTTTCACACATGGCATAAGCTTTATCAGCCAGCATCCATTTCTCCTCTAATACTATTTGATAGCACTCATCTGTTTGAAAAGATGTTAGGTGGGCACTGTTGAGAGGGGGTGGGGGGTGCTCAAAACATACAGCTTATGGTCATTCCATATAAAAATGAATAAGACCACATGGATTTTAGACCCAAGGCTATCTTCTAATCACCTTTCTTACACTAAGAAACATAATATTTCCCTCCTGAAGAATAGCAGTCCTTTCTATTACCTTTACCTATAGTAGTTTTATTACGGTATTTACCTGATCATTTGCTTGTTTTCATTTATTCTGCTTTCAGTTATGTTTCCTCTGTACCAATTTATTTGCTTCTTTCCCTGTGTATCAGCACAATAGGCTGTAAGACAATGGCAGCCAATCACAATTTTTTTCAGAAAGAAATCCTATTTCCCAAGGTTGCCATTCCTAAAGCAACCAATTGGCAATGGTGGTGAGTGGACAAGTTTGGAAGAATTGGCAGTGGTGAAGTTGGAAGATAGAAATGGCATTTGAATAAATGCTGCCACAGAGGGGTTTACCACTCTGGACTTGAATTATGGGATCTTCCCAGTGGACTGGTTGTCAATGGACTCAGCTTGCTCAGATGAGTCCCATAGGTGCTTAACCCAGAATGTAAGGAGTCCATAGATGATGTTTTGATCCATATAGTGCAGGGGTGGGTTGTGGATATTTTTGCTGCTGGTTTGCTCAGGGATGTGCTGCGTTTGCATGCATGAAGTGCGTGTGCAGCAATCAAAAACTAGCTTCTGTGCATGTGCAGAAGCAAAAATTAGCTTCTGCGCATGCACAGAAGCAAAATCCAAGATGGCGGTGCTCACAGAGACACCAAGGGAACCAGCTCCGTGACGTCATTGCAAAGTTACTAGTGGTCCAATGGAACTGGATAGAACCAGTAGGAACCACCTATGATATAGTGGTATGGGACTCTTCGAGAGAGAGGTCTTCCCAAAGTAGATTCTGTTATTATATCCTACTTACAACAATAAAGCAGCATTTCTTTTTAACAACTGTCTCCTCAATGAGATACCTCAAAAAGCCCACTTTGATCTTGAAAGTCTGTCCTATTATCCCCCTGCCACTTTTACTATTAAACAACCAAGTTTGGATTATTTTGTGTTTCTTTCTCACACTTTTGCTTTCCTAGGACCAGCTCTTTTCCTTAAACTAGATTAAGATTTCTTTTTAGAGAAGAAAAGATAGGAATGGAGAAGACACCTCTTCTCAAGCACAGTAAGTCTCCAGGGAGAAGTGTCAGAAGAACTAACAAGAAGAATAGAGAACACAAGAAACAGACTAGAAGACTGGGCAACAGAAAACATAATATTTCCCTATTATATGCTGCATGTAAAATTTAAGATAAACTTGTCTTCTTACTAGAGGAACACCATCTAGCTTCTAAACTGCCTAAAACCTTCTTCATGAACAGGTATGACTTACCTTCACTATCAGGTATGCCTTGATTGCATTGTTTTTGTGGAGTAAGGTGAAAGTGGTAGCTAGTTATCAATCATGTTTTGCTTATATATTTTAGGAGCATTAAATTTGGGGAGACTCTGATGGAAGAAATCTAAGGGAATTGAGTCACAACCATTCTGATATTACTTCACAAGCATCTAGCTTCATTCCTTTAATAATAGCACTCCATGAAACATTAATAGGAAAAGGTATGGCTTTAGTTCTCTTCCTCAAATGGAACCAAAGCACAATGTGATTCGTATAATGTCAGAACTGTTCAAGGATAATGTACTTCTAGTCTTTCAACCTGCTACTCTCAAGAGGAACTGAATTTCACCTCCCGTAATTCTTTTCTAGCATGTCAAATTAACCAAACAAATAGTTGAGGAAGAGTATACTATGGTCTTTTAACTGTTTGACAGTTGACAGTCACCATGGGGCAGGAACCACAAAACAGAGATGTTCAAGCAGCATCATTCTGCATCACATTGATGCTATACCTGGATACAATGCTTTGTATTGACGTGTCAAGACATTTTGCTTCACTAAAGCAAAGAGGTACCATGTATTACATTGTACATAGATTGTGCATTGATAAGATAGCTAGTTTGAAATCTAGGCAATTATAGCAATAGATTATATAGAGATATCTTATAGTATTAATGTGTGTAATCCACTGAATAATTGCAGGAACCTCAACCTTCCACTCAATGATGGAGCCCCAATATAGCTTATACTTCTTAACTTTATTATTTAACATGGCAGCAGCACATGTGCATGTTTATTGATGGGGCTCTGAAAGAATTTTGCAGAGGAAGATTTTGGAAGGATTTCAGTTGTTGAGACTGGCTTATGGAAATGAAGGAGCATGTCACAAAGAAGGAAGGAAGGCATGATAAGCTCAATGAGAGGCTGTAGAATTGGCAGAGAAATGGAGAAATAGAAAAGCAGAGAATTTGAAGGGTGGAGAGATTATAAAGTGGTTATTGGAAGTAGAGACAGAGATTGAGGAGAGAAGGTGGCTGATTTATGATTGTGTGACTCTGCTGGACTCTGCTGGACTTCCCCAGGACTTCACTGGATCCAGGTGTATTACCTTCTTTGTGCTGTGATCAGCTGGAGATAAACTCTACTCCAAGAATTCAAGAATCAGTAGCTGCAGCTTTGGCATAATGGAGGTGGAGTTGATGCAAGAGATGGGGTCTCCTGGCCTTTGCTGGCAGATGGACCTACTCACATGGACCCTGGTGTTGTAAAGTGTGGAAGGCTGCTGTCTGGATTTATAAATGATCAATTGGCTTGTAGGAACTTTGAATTTTTATTGGTCTCTGTGCTCTGGCCTTCAGGAGGCATCACAGAACTGCACAGCTGCAACTGTTCTCAGTGCACCATAGCATGTCTTTGAGCTGCTTCTTTGACTTTTCTTCAAAATCTCTTGCAAGGTTTACAATCTGGACTTGGTAAATTATTCTGAGGTTGTTGGGGCTAAGTTGGTGAGAGTCAGCTGAGTTTGTCTGTCCATGTCCCCTAGGTGACAGTTGGGGGAAGAAATGTCTCTCTGTTTGGTAGATCACAGTGACTAGAGTTCCAGGTTTATAATTCTAGTGGATTTCAATCTGCCATTCATGGGAGTGGGGAATCATAGACAGTTTAGGATTTCATGGAAACCATGACTTAAGTGAGCCTGTCCAAAGACATCCAGGACCCCATTAGAAATAGTGGTCACACACCTGATTTGGATTTTTTGTCAGAGGCACTGCCCCAGGCACACCCAGTGCATAATCGGGAAGGTCTCCTAGATTCATAACTTCTGCTTGAGAGCAGATGGAGTTAGGAGGCTAGGAGGACCTTTGCACAACTGTGGGTTATGCATCAATTACACCCTTTTCTGGACCAACAACTTGGGGAACTCAGAATGGGATGGAGCCCATAAAGTGGCCTATTTGATTGACATTGTTATCACAAGTGAGGTGGAGGGTTATTACTTTTTATTGTTTTATATTGGGTTTTTGTTTTTGTAAACCACCCAGAGTCACTGAGAGTGAGTTGGACAGCCATATACATTTTCATAAATAAATATTGAAATCATGAGAAATGTTTGCAAATGTCTACGATATTAATTCTAAGCCAATCAATTTAGAATATCAGATTCAACCAAGGCAGTTCTACTTATTAATAATTATTTGTCAGAAATGGAACAAAGACATAGATACACACACTCACGAGATATACACAAGACGAGGCAAACTGAGAACATTTATTTGCTGTTAATTATTTTGTTGTACTTTTAATCAGCCCAACAAGAAATCTTCTTTGGGTAGCTAATCTACAAAGACTAAAAATAAAACAACATCTATAATGCAAACTATAATAAATTACAGTTTAATTTATGGCTTATCCTGAAGGGATGTAGAACATGACCAGTGGAAGATAAATTACTTGTTGTTTTTACTTTTCATGTTGCTTCACAGACAAATGTAAATCACGATCAAACAACATGAAAGATGGGGAAAAGTTTACAGGTCACTCCTAGAAAAGTAACGAATTAAATTATATTTCAATTTACTCAAACTGGGTCATCAAAGAATGGCACATTACACTCCAGGATGCTGATACAAATTGCTCACAAAATAAAAACATTTAAATAGTTCTATCTGTATGCCTACAGGAAACAAATGCAAAGGTAAAATAAGGGTTAACTATTCTTTTGATTCCATTAATGCTGCTGTCAGATAGTATTGCACAAATAGAATATCCAGTTTCTAGGGAAGAAAAGTGAAAAGAGCTACTATAGCTTCTTATCCATGTTTGAAAGTTTCTTCAGTACATCTGGTTGACCACTGTGTGACAAGGAATATGTGAGAACTGCCACCTCATGCCTGTGCTCTGCCATTATTTTGGTACCAGTCTGCCATGAACCCCGGTTGGGGTGGAGAGGGAAGGGATGTACTTGAAGGAAAGGGAAGGTTAAGAAATCGAAGGTGTCTGCCTTAGACAGTGTTTCAAGGTCGTTCTGTGATGAGAAGTATGTAGGTGCAAGCCAGCCTCCAATCAAAGTGGCTGTTTCCCAAACATCTCTTTTGCAATTGATTGGACAGTGGGAGACTAGCAATGGAAAGTACTTGAGTGGGGGGAAATTTTCACTTGGGGTTTTGGTGTGCAAATTTTAGTTCTGTCTTTCTGCACTACTGTATTTCATTTGGCTTCTAGTTAACCATACCTACATATCTCAACCTGATGGTGTTAAGAATACTTTTTACTTAGAAGTCTAAATTGAGGCAGGTCTGATAGAATGCAAGATGGCCTGTTGGCCTGATACAGCAAGTCTCTTATGTTATTATTTCACTGTCACTGCTAAACTTTGAAAAATATAGAACAAACAGGAGATTAATGGTTTATAGTACTGCAATGATGTGAGAAAAACTACCTGATAACAAGATATCTGACATGCCCTAACCGCAAAAAAAAATTACATTGTAGGATTCCAGGAAAGTATCAGGCAAATAAATGTCCATGTATTTTCACATTATTTGATTACCTATCAGAAGACTCCAGGTTTCATATTTAATAAATCTATTCTAACTTTTGTGTGTGTATTGTGTATAATCAGATGTCAAAGAAAGCAATGGGAATATGCTATATGGTTCCTTGTGATATAGAAAACAAAAATCTGTCCTCTTTTGAGGTATAGGAATGATGAGAAATAAAAATGAACTTATACTTTTGAGGTAAGTCTTGGCAATTGAACTACACAACTTTCTTTCCAATGAGAGCTCAGAATACAAGCCAATAATTCAAGATGGGATTATAAATGCTTGTTGTGTATTAAATAGTCAACTAGATGTTCAAAGAAAATTAGAAAGATCTTTAAATAGAAATAGAATGATTAGGGCAAAAATAAGCAAAGATAAAACCAATAGTTATAGGGGCGTTGGGTGCAATCCCAAAACATCTGAAGCACCACTAGAAAACCAATGGCTATGGCAAATTGGTGTCAAGTGTAAAAGGTAGCTTTGCTTAGAACAACCTATATCTTGTGATCCGTAATTTTGATATTATGAAACAGCAACATCTGCCTGTCCCAAATGGTTGGATAAAAATGCTAAATCCAGTCTAAACATCTGGATGACAGGGTGACCAGCCATAATAATCCTTCAATTAGGAACAGATTTGAGCTTTATTATTTGTGTTACACAAATAACTACTATACATACAAACAGTAGCACATGGATAAATAAATTATTTTAAGCAACACTAAGCTATTGAACTCAATGAGATGATTCTTTCTATGCCCTGAGAAGCTAGCTCAGATTTATTGCTACCCTGCCATATACACAAGTGAGCAATTCCATTTCAGGTGCAATACATTTTAAAAACACAGCAAAAAAAATAAACAAACCAACTATCAAACTGCTCTTTAGGCAATAATGTTCATTGCAACATTTGTTTCAGCAAAAAAGTCTTATGAAGACAGTTTTCTTGCTGCTTACCTTCTCCTTCAGGATTCCAAGCCTCTTTTTCTCCTCTCATTTCTCCAAATGTTGCTCATACCCCAAATTTCCTCACCGATGAAACTGCCAGCCTCCACCTTCTCTATGCCAACCGAGAGTCCCAATGGTTTCCAGAATCCTTTGCAATTCACAAGCTCCCTTCCCCTCTTGTTAGATTCAGGGACAGGAATCCCAGCTGGGGAATGTGCTCAAGAGAGAAAAGTCGTGCTTTTTCTCTTTTATCTTTCACTTACTGATAAGTAGTTTCTCTCCCAAGAGGATTTTCACTCAACCGCTTTGTAATTGAGTCAGGTTGGTGTAGTGGCTAAGCTAGAAAATTAGAAGTTCTAGTGCCACCTTAGGCCCAAAGCCAGCTGGGTAACCTTGAGCCAGTCATTCTCTGTCAGCCCTTAAAAAGCATACAATGGCAATCCACTCTCAAAATCTTACCAAAAAGGGATTTGTCCAAAGTGGGTTGAAAGAGTCTAGGACTGACCAAAAAATGTTCCTACTTATCTACTTGCCTCCTATCCTTCCTGCCTTGTCATACCCAACATAAAGGAATTTCATATAATTCTGGCTATTCTCTTCCCTTTTTCAATCCTTGCTTTTCCTCTTCATTCTAACCCAGGCCATATCTAGTGAAATTTCAGTCCTATGCAGCAGGAAATCTAACAGAAAGGGCAACCCAGTTCTACAATTTAGTTTAACCACTGACAACAGTATCACAGAAAGGCAAGGCGCACCCTTGGAAACCATAATCCAATATGTAGTATTATTTCTTTTGAACATTAAGCAAACAAAATATTTTATGCAGTGAAGTGACACCTGCAGACAGTTGGCCATGGGTTCATGTATGTGCTCAGTTAAATGTTACATTCTCTACTTTTTAACCTATGGGGAGGAAATGGGAAGAAAACATCACTTTGTTCATTACACCTATTTATGTTAGTTTTTTGAAACCCAAACTGAACTACCGTTAACTTTTATGTGGGCCTTTGTTTCATAACAGCAATTACTAAAGACCAGCAGAGAAACTCGATGTTGCTTTGATTAATCCTTCAAAGACTTTATAAAGATACATACAACAGGATCTATGTAGTGTATTTTTAAAATATGTTAACTAGAACTATAAGAATAACTATATTAATAGAATTAACTATAAGAATACAGGTAGTCCTCGATTTACAAGAGTTCACTTAGAGACTGTTCAAAGTTATAGCGGCACTGAAAAAAGTTACTTCTGACCATTTTTCACACTTATGGCCATTGCAACATCCCCATGGTCATTGCAGCATCCTGCAATGAAATATATCCACATTCTATGGAATAGTTGCATGTTCTGCTTGTTATTTTATTGTCCTATTTACTAACTGATGATCAGATTCTGCAAGAGATTTCTTCTATGTAGCCTAATATAGCCAGGAATTTTTCTAGCCAATGGTCCCATCCAGCCTCTCAAAATGTTTTGATGATAACTTCAGTAATGATGTCTCTTTCCGTTAAATTGAATCCTATTTTGCTTTAAAGTTATAGTATGAGGAAACAGAATGTATAAAGAAGTGACAATAAAATATGACGTATCAGGTCGCCCCAAGTAGAACTGGAATAATACATTAAAGGACACATTGGTCAAGGAAACTTCAAAAGAAGCTGTAATAAGACAGAATAATAGCCAACTACATGAAATTTTAAACTATTACCACTTTGATTTTATATTGTCATCAGAATAGTTCTCATTTTAGATTAAATGATATTCTATAAAAAAGTATAAGAAGTTTGATTTAAAACAGCAACTTGTTTGAATTCTACTTATTAAAGGAATGAAAACTGATAGCATTAACTTATTTTTGAAGGATTTGTTTGGGGGAAAACATTTACATTCATTATTTATTTTTGATGAAATTTTAACTTACCGTACATCCTGTTCAGAACTAAAATAAATTGAATATATTTGGGGAAGTCGTACACAAAATGCATTATATCAGGGAAAATACATTCCAAAATACAGTATGTATAGTCTAAAAAGAGTATTCATATATTAGGCAGTCATTGGAACATGTACACAAAGTTATGGGCAACAGTTTAAAGCAAAGGTAAAGGTTCCCGTCGCACATATGTGCTAGTCGTTTCCAAGTCTAGGGGGCAGCACTCATATCCGTTTAAAGCCGAAGAGTCAGCGCTATCCAAAGACGTCTCCGTGGTCATGTGGCCAGCATGACTAAACACCAAAGGTGAATGGAATACTGTTACCTTCCCACCAAAGGTGATTCCTGTTTTTCTGCTTGCATTTTATTGCGTGCTAGGTTAGCGGAAGCTGGAACAAGTAATGGGAGCTCACTCCATTACATGCAACTGTTTATACAGGCCTTAAAAAAGAACTGAGATTTAAATGACATATGCACATTTTGGACTGGAAAAATGAGAAATTGAACTTTTCTTAAATTTAAAATGCAAAGAAAATTGAAACATATTTTGGAAATGATTTAACTTGAATAGGATCTATTTTTGCTACTGAAAAAAAGCCTACCTGTGTTCCATTTTCACTGTAAAGTTGGTGATGAAACACTGAAAAGGAGATTTTAAAATAATAAAACCAATACATGCAAATTTAAGAGATTTACCCGAGAACTGTACCAGCAACATAGCTCACTAATGACTTTTTGTGCTGCTCTTTGATACAATCACACAGCACAATGTTGCTGGTTTCTAGGCTAGATGATGATGAACACCTAATTGCCTGAATTATAGGATTGGAGAATAGAGTTGGGTAGAGTTGAAATGATTAGGCTCTCCTGAAATTTATTGGAAAAAAGTTGAAGTTGTTAGGTAGCTTGGAAATGAAATTACAAGGAAATGATCTATGCCAAGGGTGTCAAACTTGTGTCATCACGGTGTTGTCACATGATGTATTACAGCTTTTCCCCCCTTTGCTAAACCAGGGGTGGCCGTGGGCAGCGTGAGATGCATCCGGGCTGTGGGCTGCGAGTTTGACAGCCCTGATCTATGCTATTTGTGGAGCTTTATTGTGGGAATCACGAAAATGATGGTTGCTTACTTCTAGTTCCACTTAATAAGAATACATTTTCACAAATTGGAATGACTCTATGGTTTTCTCTATGAAGATGTACAATCTCCATGCTACTAAAACTCTCATTATTCTGCTTCAAGCTTCAGACTCACACACACATGGTTTGAGAGATTATCAGTTTTATTTCCAGGCACCAGAGATACCGGTAGCTAGAATGTCAAACAAAACAAAGGCTTGCCTTGAAGTGTATTTTCAAAGAGGAGTGTGCAAAAGAGTTGTCCAAAGATGGCACAAGGTCAAGAGCTGGGTCAAGGGCATCATTCAGATCAAGGGTATGAGGTTCAAGAGTGAAATTCATACATGGGGATCACACATTTTTTCCCCAGCAAAGAGAACTGATCTAACTAAGTCTCTTATACAGACTGCAGCCAACTACTACTAATAAGAAGGTTTACTCTGTTGTTTCACCAAACTTCCTCCTCTCTATGATGCAGGGACTTGATTGTCTTACATTCTCCTCCTACGACAGATCCAGCTGCTCTGGTAGTATTTGTGATTGATCGGCCTCAAGTGATATCTGGCTTTGTCCTTCCAGAAGCTGACCTTCCATAGGCTCAGCTGGAACAGCTTCTTTAGCTTCAAATTCAGAATCTGAGCCCAAACTCTGGACCACGATGCTCATTCCCATAACTATTCACTGGATGAAATGGTCCGTCATGGGGCAAAATAAATTTGAGGTAAAGGTCAAGTGGGCCAACTTAGAGAATGTGTCCAAATTCTTGGATCCTTAACGCACATAGAACTGGAATTTGGCTAATTTTATAAAAACATTTTGCCATAACAACGAGCACAAAACAGTTTATGACATAATACAAAATGTCATAAAACATTTTCTGCTCTGATATTTGTGCAATACAGTTCAACATGGACTTTTTTTCAAGGGAGATATGACTCTGAATGTATCCCAGCTTTTCTAGTAAAGGCAGTTCATTAGAAGCTCTGTCATTGTTAAAGGGATTAAGGAATCCAGTAAGGAGATATATCTCTGAAAGGCTGACCCAGTGTATCACGGGTAGTCTAGTATACCATAAAATTTCACCCATACTCTTATGTCTACTAACCATTTGTCTTGATTCTAAAAACATCAATGCAATATTGCTTTTTCTATTTTTAGCCATCAGTCTCACCAAGGTTATATTAGCTTCGATTCTTTATTTTTTTTTAATGGTAGAATAACTAAGATACTGTTGGTTTTTTAAAAAGTACTATTCTAAAGACTTTTCCTGTTTTAATGCTGAATTGTTATACAGCAATACCAAACTTGTTATTGCTTTTGAAAGCTTGCTGCTGCTTAACTTTACACCTTGTCAATGTGATTTGCACTACTGACTCATTATTCATAATTCCAGAATTTATAATTACATGCTTCAGTATACAAATATTAGTCCAGCTCATAATGTTCAGCTGTATTAAAAATCAAGTGTCATTCTCACTGAACATTTTCTTCTTGCATGTGTTATTAATTAAGATGCTGACCACACACAGTCAGCATTAAAAGAGCAGGTGGCCAACGTCAGCAACTTTAGAGATGTATGTGCAAGAAGTCATTTAATGTCAAGCTCTTCCTGTCCATTAACTTTTCATTGATTACTATGATGCTACATAAAGTATAACACAATCAGCTTAATACACACACACACAATTAGACATTCTTCTTCTTGTTAGTCACGAAGTTGTGACTGGCCCATCACGACTCCATGAACAACATACCTCCAGGCCTTCCTGTCCTCTACCATCCCCCGTAGTCAGAGGTGGGTCAGTCTGGTTCTATAGAACTGTTAGTGGAGATTTGTCTCTGCTCGCAAAACTGGCAGCAACAGCTGCTTGGCGATGCCCCTGAGCCAGTTCTCTGGGAGGAAATCAGCCGTCCTGGCAGAAATTGTCTTGAAAATAACCCAGAGTCCATTTAATCTCATGCCAACTGCTTCAGTGATTCCATCCATCCACCTCATTCTCTCGTCCCTTTCTTCTTTTGCCCTCAATCTTTCCCAGAATTAGGCTCTTCTCCAGTGAGTTCCTTCTCATTAGGTGGCCAAAGTATTTGAGTTTCATTTTTAGGATCTGGCCTTCTAAAGAGCAGTCAGGGTTGCTCTTTAGAAGGCCAGATTCTGCTGCCTTAAGAAAGTTTAAAGCATTCTTAAAGATCCAATTCATCCTGGGCACTCATTTTTTTTAAACTATTACCATCTGGTAGGTGGTACAGGATAATAAAAACAAGGACAAATAGTCTGAAAAATAGCTTCTATCCCAGGGCAATAACCATATTGAATGCTACGAATTTTCAATTTCAATTATACAGAAAGGCTGTATGTTTGTGTTTTTACCTTTATAGTTATAACGTACACTGAAGACGGCATTTAATTTCATTGTACCATGTGTAAGTAACGTAACGTAACGTAACGTAACGTAACGTAACATAAACTAAACTAAACTAAACTAAACTAAACTAAAC
>JANHFT010002451.1:115352-126992 GCA_032467955.1 Pseudoxenodon macrops
CTAAACTAAACTAAACTAAACTAAACTAAACTAAACTAAACTAAACTAAACTAAACTAAACTAAACTAAACTAAAACATGATACTGCAACAGTTGTAAGTACAAAGACCAGTCATAAGTCACCTTTTCCAGTGCCGTTGTAATTTTGAACAGCCACTAAATGAATGGTTGTAAGTTGAGGACTTCTAGTACTGTATGCAATCAGTCAACCAATAATTCTATCTTAGACTTAACCGATATACCTAAAATAAAGCCAGAATTGCCATTTATATTCATATGGTATAAAATGATGACGAGGAGAGTTTTGATAACATGATAAGCACAAATGTGAATAGGCCTACCCTGAGTATCTGCCCTTATCATCAGAAATTTCCCTGTAAATATCTTTATAGCTAACTATGTTCCCTAAATACCATTCATAATTTTAGTGATAGGAAATTAGTACCTCTTGGCTCTTTGTGATTGCCTGTATTTCTAAGAAATGACTTTTCTTTTGCCTGCAAACTCCTTTCATTAGTTGCTTACTTGTTCTATTGACCTTTTCATTACTGGTGCTCTACAAGACACAAACATACTGCTTCATTCAAAGAGAACTGCTGGCTCTTGGTTTTTCGACAGTATACTCTGTTTTAATTGCTTGCGTGAATCCTATTTAAGTCCATGTCAAAAATTCAACGTGCATTTCACACGTATTTTCTGGGAAAAAATGAAATGAAACAAATAAAAATCACATTTCTGATCATGAGTTTTCTTGGATGAAATTCATTCATGCTGAAAACCATGAAAGTTTTAGTTTTGAAACCATGTTGATATGAATAGATTTTCTATTGCTCTGCTACTTTTATATAGTAAATTATGTGACTCAGTGAATCACAGCAGAATGCTGAACTCTGTGGTTTTATTTGCAAATCAATTATTTTGTACTACCAAGACAACTATGATATATATCACAGCAGGAATGCTGTCACATTACACTGTAGTGATCTCACATTATTTCTAACCCTGACACCTGCAGGAAATACAATAAATTTTGAAACAAAAGCTGGCCTTCCAGAAACTGACTTCTAGCCAAAAGTTTACATTCATAATTATAAATAAGTACCAAGAAGATGATACATTTTATAAAAAAACTACTAATTATTGGAATTTCACAATAGATAACTTATACCACAGGAGAAGGTGCAATAATGTACAGTTCTATGACATATTTTTGAAGAACTGCTAAATAAAAAGTGGTTTATATTTCCAATTACATTGAAACCTTGATTTAATGGAGTTCCATTTAGCAGACTTCAGATGCAACCGACCAGATTTCCATCAGAGACACCTCCATAGAAGCAACACCATCTGTTTTTCAGGGTCATATGGAAGTTTGAAAAAAAACAAAACCAGGACTTTCTTGATAAATAGTAGAAAGCATTTTAATAGGTTTCAATATAATGAGTTTTCTTCCATTCTCAATTACAAAGAATCAAGGAAAGGTAAAGTGAATAAACAAAACATGAAAAAGTACTAGTATAAAAGTCAGTGGGGACTTTTGTAACCCCGCTCCCCAATCCTTCTGCCAGGTTCCCATGTGGGGTCTTTCAGGACAGTCTCCCCTTGAAGGAGAGAGGCTGTGGGGTCCTGTATCAAGCAAGGAGTTCCTTGTTTGATCTTCTGAAGATTGAAATGGTTTGCTTGTTTTAAGCAAAGGGCTGAACTCTGGGAAAGAGCTCAAGTGATGTCTGTGTACAGTGGTGGGTTTCACATTTCCTTACCAACTGTTCACTGTGCATGTGTGTGCACGCTAGCTTCGCATTCCTTCTGGGCATGCACCAGCCCTTCCGTGCCTGCATCTGGCCTTCCACACAGGCCCTCGGCCTCAAAAACGTGCCTAAATAGGATGGTATAGAGCCGGGGAGGGGAGCGGTTTGGAGCAGGGGGGGGCTGCGATTTCTGCTACTGTTCAGGTGAACCAGTCTGAACTGACTGAATACTACCTCTGTCTGTGGAGCAAGGCAGGAAAAAGCAAACACAATCTTTGTTTCCACAGCCTCGGAATCAAGTTTGGAATCCCAGGAGAAAAGAAAGTTCAGATTAATGAAGTGGAGGAACTTCAACTTAAGACAATTGCTCTTTCTGTAGAATTAGATTTGTCACTCTGTCAGGAAGTTGCACAAGTGTATTTTCTTCATCTCCGCACAAGTTATAAAACTAGGTGTTTCAGTCTTCTTCCATCCTTCAGGCTATGTTCATTAAATTGTAATGCTTCTGTAGAATCTTCCTGTAGCCTGCAATATTAATTTGAAACCTGCTTATTATTTTCTGGAATATGAGAAGAGTTCCAGTTTTAAAATGGTGGCATATCATGCTCTATCCAAAGCATTACATTTTGGGGGGAATTTTTCTTGATTGGTTCATTTTCAGATGCTGAATGACACAGATATCAGGAATATATATTTTATGCTGGTCTGAGGTAAATACTCAATCTTGAACATGTAACACTAATTTCCCAATTTGAATGATGATAAGTTAACTTAAAGTAGAATCTCTGAAATACTTTCCCACATTTTATAGAACAAGACTTTGAGTTGCCTTTCTTGAAATCCATATTTAAATATCTCAGTTTCTGCTTTTTTACAGTCTCTCACATGGAACAGTTTTGTAATTGATCTTCTTCAATACTGAATGTTTGCATTTTCACATTTAAAATTACTTTTTAATATTTTTCTAATTCATTAATAAAGTTTGATTTTATTTTTCTCCTATGGGATGGATGTATCTCTTAAAAGGGCAAGGAAGGAGTGAATTCTTTAACTACATATTTATGGCACATAGCCAAGAAGTGATAGTATTTAAATATATATTTTTTTGCTTTATTTTTCTTCTTTCTCCATGGTTTCATCCTTTAGCCATTGAAAATGCACCATACGGTATGAAAGCTTTACCTCTCACACAAATCAAGGTAGTGGAGAGATACCAAGGGAAGTACCTTCTAGAAGATAGGAAGTTGCAATGGGAAGGTAGGACAAAGATAGAAAGACTCAGAAGGTGTCTGAGAAAGCAGATTAGGAAATTCCAGCCTTTGACATTATAGCTTCTGATTCTCCTACTGCCAAAAAATGTCTCCCTGCTCAGGAGTTGAAAATCCTTCCTGCTTAAATCTAAGCAAGATTTTCAGCAACTGATTGGGAAGACACTCACATGTGGTCTGCACTGGGCCTCACAGCTCCCCCCTCCCACCACCCTCCCACTCCTCACCTTACTGTGCTGCCTCTCCACTAAGGAGCTGGAAATCCTCCCTTCTGAAATGTAAGCAAGATTTTCAGACCCTGAATGCAGAGAGAATGCAGTAAGGTAAGAAGTGTGGGATGCCTTGGGAAGTGACAGAGGTCCTGGCAAGTCCAATACAGATCACATGTAAGTGTGTCCCTTTTCAGGGGCTGAAAATCTTAGTTGGCTTTCAGCTTCCTTTCACTTCTGGGGACTGGCTGAAAGGTCTCCTTGCCTAAGGATTTGCAAGCAGGATTTCAGCTCTTTGCAAGCAACCACTCTAGTTGATTTATATGATGTGAACGTATTCTATAGTGAGTTCTTTCACATATTAATTTTTTTATTGGAAGACTCACCGTTTTCTGTAGATGTTCATGTTCTTTTCAGTTATATACCAGTGAATTATATATAATTAGATGACAATGGAAATGGGTATTGCCAAAAAATAAAATAAAATAAAATCTGATAGTATAAGCTTGGAAGAATACTAATTTTGTATCAGTTATGCCGGGAATGTCAAACTCGCGGCATCACGTTGTCATCACATGTCATATCGTGACTTTTTCTCCCTTCGTTAAAGTGGGGTGGGCGTGGCCAGTGCATGACACATCTGGCCCGTGGGCAGAGGTTTGGACGCCCCTGAGTTATGCAATGGGCTAAAGAAGTAACTTATATATCTACCTGGTCAATATCTACTTATATATATATATATACCTGGTATAATTGGCCAATTATAGTATTATTTAAGAATTTGGAATAGAAAAAGAGTTGCGGTGGTACAGTGGTTGGAATTTAGTATTGCAAGCTAACTCTGCCCACTGCCAGAAGTTTGATCCTGACCAGGTCAAGGTTGATTTAGCCTTTCATCCTTCTGAGGTTATAAAATGAGGACTCAGATTGTTGGGGACATTCTATTGTCATTTGTAAACTGCTTGGAGAGGCCTGTAAAGCACTATGAAGTGGTATATATGTCTAAGTGCTGTTGCGATTTACCATTGTTCTTATTGTTAAGTTTATTCTTATAGTCTTTTGTTAGTACCAAGCACAATTCTGTTTTGTCTGCTTTTATTGCAGTGAACGCTTCTTTGAAACAATGTTGTTAGCATCGTCCAGATGTAAACTACAGCTGCATGGAATTATGCCACAGAAAAGTATATGCCATGGGTCTTTTATGTGATTGACACCTGTGCTTTCACTTCTTCTTCTTTTTAGAACAGATGTTTAATTAACAGCTATATTGAATGAGCTTGGAGAAATCTTAATAGCCTCCCCAATTGGCCAGTGTTTAGCTACAAAGGCATATCCTTGCATATTTATACAATGCACAACGTTATTTTGTGCTGGTCATGTTGCTACCTAACCTTTTGGTCTCCGAGACACAGTCTTGTGTAGTTATTAAACAAAATGTCATTCTGCTCTATGCATGCCATACATCTTATACTTGCAAGAACCTCTGTTTTCTCAACCCTCCTGGCAGAGGCAAGTCCACTCAGTCAAAGAACTATCACCCCTCTCTCTCAGTAAATTAAAATGTCACTATTAATGCAATGCACCATGTAAATATATTACTGTTTCAAAGTATCCGGCATTCTATGGCCCTCTCCTTGTTAGAGACGATATTACAAATCAGCAACCGCTCATTTTTTTTCTTTTAGTGCAACATTCATTTTTAACACCTTAAAGAAAATGAGATCGAATAGAAAAACAGAAGGTCAAATTATAAAAGCAAAAAATACTGCCTGCATACGTAAAATGACAGAGACATTACTAAATGTGGTTTCTAAGTAAACATGTGCATGATTTTCAAAGGCTTTCAGCAAATTATCAGATAAGGTGATTTGTTACCATTCTTTCTACCTTGTGCCTTCTGCGGATGACACAAAATCCAGGGATAAACTTCATAAAAACATTTCTCAACTAAAACTTCATTCTAGTTGAATTTCATTGCATCTCCCACTAGACCTGGCCTGACCACAGTGATCATGCTGGGAGAAGCAGGGAATTGTCTCCCATACCTAGGAAGTTATGGGAATGACTTGTATTGTGTGTGATGGGGGCTAACTGTTTAGACTGAGATCTTATTGGAGGTTTGATTGTCATCAACCTTATCGGCCTGTAAAAAGGTGAAACACTATTTCCTGAAGGTTTTTGGGACTCACACCATGTATTGTGTTTGAAGTTTTAATTGTATTTATAAGATGGTTTCATGTACTGTTATTGTATTTGTTTAGTTTGGGAGCTGCCAAGAGTCTTTTGTGATTAATTGGCTGCCAACTAATTTAAACTGGGAAAGGTAGGTAGTAATAAACCTTTATTATGGCATTTGACCAACCTGTAAACCAGGAAAGAAATAGGTCATTGGCTCTGTTTCAAATGAGTGCATTATAGCTTTTCTGTTGTTATTGCCTACCAGAGATTTTGTGGCAGGTTACTAGCATGGTTGACAGATCTATCATAATGCATACACCCAGAAGAAAGCAGGAAGGAGTTTTCTTGATGTGCCTTATGATGTGCCTCCTTCTTCTCCCCCACACACCCGACTTCCACTTCAACCTATCAGCGAATCTATTCTTGGACCCAGGATGCTGGACTTCCAGATCAGTCAAGCCATATTCATAAATATGGGTTGATTGATGACCCAAATAACAGGTTACTAATACAGAACACGTCTTCATACTTCTTCAAGGCCACCCCATTCCACAGAACTATCAAAAGTGGTTTTTCCTTTTGGCTAGTGAGACTGGATGAGAGGGGAAATGAAATTAGGGGAATCCAGTAATAGTCACCCTTAAAATGTTCCACAATAAAGTTGTAAAGGCAGGGTCACTCACAAGTATCACTACTGAGAAAGATTACAGTTTGACGACTGGGCAGTATACTATATGCAGGCACAGGTTTTTTCCTGCTTCAAGGAGTGAAGAATGCACAATGAGGAATAATCCTGGATGTGGAAGGCAACAAAGATTTTTTTAAAGTATTTTTATTTATGAAGGAGGTCTACCTCATATGATCTTATGATAAGTTTCACAAAAATTACAGGTTTTACCTACAAGGAGTTTCTTGAATAATGTTAGTAACAGTGATCTCTGTGGCTCCATTCTGCTGTTTGCTGGATTTTTTTTTAATGTTCTATAATTGCTTCAACTTCTTTAAATTCCAGCTTTGAAAGCAAAATTTAGTTGCTGTTCAGTTAGTTAATTATATTTGTCAGCACCTTTTGCTGCTGCCATTGCTATTCCATTTGAAAAGGCAACCTGACTGTGCTTTCAGAGCAATTTGCATAATATTATGTGTATTTGCATTATCTCTATCCCTAAAACACAGACAGGTCTAGGAGACAATTATGGTCTGTTCATAAAATGTCACCAGTCTGAAAAAAAAATCTGTCAGGTTCCTCTGAACTCTTCTACAATTGAATAACAGTTGGCAAATATCCAAACCTGGTAGGATTGATGAAGGGTTTGAGTAGGCTTATAGTTTTTATCATCTTCAGTGATAGGTCTACACATGCCATCTGAAGTTATTCTTTCCCCCCAGTTCTTGTGATGAAAGCAATTGCAGTGCACTGACGGAAAGTGTTTTAGTTTAGTCTTAACCATAACAGACGTCTTTCTATTGTTGTTACCCAAGTCCCAGTCCAAAGTTTTAGCATGTGATTGTTTCTTCTCATCACTTCATAGTACCTTAATAACTTGTGCAATTGCCCGATCTTCAAGATCATCTCCCAGCACACTTGGGAAATACAAGGAAATATATTGTTTCAGCATACAGATTAATCATGCTGATAAAGGATAACAAAATGTCTAATCTAATCCTACTCAAATTAAGTTAATAGTTTTTCAAACTTGCTGAATCGAGCTAGCATTCATTGAGTTGGACATTTTGAAGAACTCAGAATCAATGGATGAAGTGGCCTTTTTGTTCAGTGTATAATAGTCAGTTCAGAGGGGGGGGAAAATAAATTCAGCACACTTATGAAAGAAGCATATCAACAAAGCAACCCCCGCCTCTTCATTGTACTTCAAAGCCAAATGTATGCTTGATTAGTACACCTCATGATCTCTCTTTTCACCACTTGACGTTTTGCATTCAGAATGCTCAAGCAGAAAGGATACAGATAATTCAAAGGGAGATGGATAATTTGATATATCTGTTAAACTATAGCACTGGCATTTGATCTCTCATGGCATATTCTCATTTCAAAGAATCTGTATTCCTGGGGTCAGCTGTGTCAGAGGCAAGTTGTACAAAAATCCAGAAGTAAACCTTAAATAGACCATGGAGCAATGGCACGAGTGAGTACACAATTCTGCATCTGAAAAATGATGAACAAGAGGAAGCTGCTGCCCATATACATCATTGAAGATATGAAAGCCCAAAGCCACAGAGAGAATTATTTTAAAAAAGCAGTAGAAAAGAACATTTGGAAATGGAGAAAACTATTCTGAAATTTGTTCAGGTGTCCCACATTGTGGATGTGTGATTAAAAACAAGTATCATATCTAAATGGATAGATTAACTAGGCAATTGCATTATTTATAAAACACATGGCCTTGAAATCTCCTGTGTCTTGTGATTAGACTGTGCAGATTGCCTTCCTGAGTATATTGGAGAGGGTCTGTGGACTTCTGATTGTCTACAGGGGCTTAGGATCAAACTCCAACCTGGTTAGTAAAGCTCCTTTGGGCTTTTAAGCAGAGAACAAGAATACTTGGGGTTTGTCTGAATGTGCTTCTGGGTGAAATTGAAGGTATTGGTTTCATGACATCAGGCAAAGTTATTGGTGGGGCTGCCTGTTCTCAATTGTTTTTCCCCATCCCACTAAGTCCAACCAGAGAAATTCACTCCAGGTCAATGTCTGAATTCTGAAACCTACCTCTGAGATGAGATTGCCCTTAGCATTGCCAGCCTTTCATAAAATATTGAAGATTTGGATGTTTTTATTGCTAGTGATTTTAAAGTTTAAAAGCCAAGCTTTCATTGCTGGTTCTGTACTGCCAAGAGTGTCCATTCTAGAGAATTTTAGAACTGATTGGTGGATCTGCTGCTGCCAGTAACTGGCACCAAAGAAAACATTCCTCATTCCACTGCTCTCTTTTCCATCGTCATATGGAAGAGCTGCTATTCTTTTTCCTTTTCTAGGCAAAAGAGGTCTTTACTGTCTTAAGCTATCTCAGTTTTCTCACGGCAACTATGCTGAATAGTAGCACTTCAGTTTGCCATGCAGAAAAGCCCTCAGATCATTTAGAATGACTAAGAACTGCTTCTGGGATGCAGATCTAAATACAATGTAGTTTATAGTCGAACTAATCTCTCAAATTCCTGCTTGCATTTATTCAAATAGTAATCCTTCTTTCCTTGATTCGTCAAGTGTTCAGTTTCGAGTATCATGAACTCAGACTTGGCAACCTGAATGAAAAAGGAAAAAAATGAAATATTCATTGAAAATCTGATTCCAAGGGAAGGGAGATTTGCCCTCTCCAGATTGTAGCTAAGAATGGGGCATCTCTCCATTCAAGGATCTGACTGAAACTCTAACACTGTATTAAAAAAAGATAAAGGTTCCCCTAGCACATATGTGCTAGTTGTTCCCGACTCCAGGGGGGCGGTGCTCATCATTTCAAAGCCAAGGTGTCAGGCCTGCATTTATTTCTGTTGGATTTTGGCCTGCCACATTTTCTGTTATTCTACTATGTATTTTTCTGTTGTGGGAAAATGGGAGGGGGAATAGTAAGGAGTTGGAGAGATGTAGCCATAATAATATTCTTTTTAGTAAGTCAAGGTCATCCTTTGTCTTTGCACCTGATTGGAACGAGGTGGGCGAACCTGCCAGCATGGCAGAGAGAGATTGGACCATGTGACAGGCTTGTGGGTGTGAGGGCAGGATCTTGAACTTTCAACTAAGGGGAAGAAACCTGCAAATCCTCAGATTTGGGTTTTACCAGTTTGTGCCAATATGTCTCTCCTAATAAATTGGAACTTTGAGGAATGCTTTGCCTTGGAGTCTGATTTGATCGGGAATGATATTTGGAACGCTGACACTGATAATATGTTAAATACCAAACTAAAATAATAAAATGTAAAGTATCTTTTTTTCGTTTATATACTAATTCGATTGTTACCTCTCCTTTTCCTCCCAGATCTCCAGTCTTAAAATGGTGCCTTCTGCAACACCCTGTGAGTCTGGTTTGGCTGAAAGACAAGAGCCATGAAGTTAGCAGAAGTTAGTTCTTGTTGTACCAACTGAAGAAATTTCAGTTTGTATGAACTCTTCTCTTTAGGTTTCACTGTATGTATTGGATACCCACTGGGAGAAATGTTTTTTATATTGACATTGGAAGCACATCTTAATGAAGGCATATAAAACTATTAGGAAAACCAGTGAGGCTGAAACTTGTCTAAGCACAGTTTTGTTGTCCTCAAATTTCTGCCAGTGAAAAGAGCTCTGCTATTCATGAGAGTATTCACTTGTCTCCATAGTTTAGGCAAGGCATTATATTATTTCTTATATGCAATCCGGGAAATGCTAAATCCATTCAAACAATTCTTTGGAGACATTCTGAGAAATCCACTTGACAAGCCAGTTCGTTCTCTCCCAAGAATATGAACTTTGCAAAGGATTGATTTTTAACCGTGGTTGGCAAGATGGAGATGGAATAAAAAGAAATCAAAGAAATTATATAACCTCCTTTGGAGTATTTTGTAAAAATGCATTCAGGGGCATACCAGAAAAACAGGAGATAACATCAAACTGTTACAAAGAAAATAAAGCTGTTCAAATGAGTTACACAATTCATATATATTTTGGGAGGGCCCTTTTTATAGAGCTAAGTATTAAAAGTGAATGATTGTTGTGATGGTCTTTTTTCCCCATGACACATTGTTCATTATTTAACATCTCACATTAGCTAGGCAGAATTGCTCTTTAATTTGCCCGGAGGTTATGCTTGGTGGTAAAAATAGAAGCAGTTTCTTTCAATTCGCATTCTGATTAGTTTGTATCAAAATCATGTAACCCAAAATATAGCCATCAGAATATGCGAACCGGAATGGGGATACCATCTCATAGCCATACTTCTCAGATATTTGCTATGCAGTTATCTAAACAAATGCTTGCAATGTTGCATATATTTAAAAAGTGGGTTCCAAAATACATTAATGGAAAAATACAAAGACAATATTTTAAAGAAAAAACTGCAGCAAAATGACATACACTAGCCAAAATTATGTGCAATATACCTTACATATTAACTGTAGAGTCAGATTCAGTATTTTAAAACAATGTCAAAAATATTGAAAAATGTGAAAAGGAGAAAAGAATGCAAGATAGTTTAACAACTTTATTCATCCCTTGTAATATTTCCCAAGATTAAGTTCCCATGACTTGTTTCTACAAGTCTTCAGGACAAATTATATAAGTATGGGAAATTATTTCACACATTCATAGACAAAGCCAAATGTTGACAATGATATTATCCATTCAGTCGTGTCCTACTCTTTTCAATTCCATGGGGCCAGGTCTCTCCACATCTTCTGAGCTATAATATTAATGATGAAATATGTTATCAAGTGCTTATGTGAACCTGCTTTCATGGTCTAACAAGCTAACAGTGAATATATGCTAACAGTGAATATACAAGAAATACCGAAATGCATATATCCATAAATATGAATTTGAGACAAACTTCTTAAAGATAAGCTAGAATTGCAATATGCTGCCAAAATGTCAATATTCCTAGGAAGCTTCCTGCTTTCTAAACATAGGATACTCTAACTAGTCAGAAAATAGTTGACGATTGGCAGCCAATCCCACAAAATGCAATGGTAGCTGACAACATGGAGTAAAATCCAAGTAAGCAATGGTTGTTCTAATTCTTGGTTATATAGCATACCTAAATTGATTCCTACCCCATCTGACCATTTTAATCTCTCTGCATCCCAGTTTAGAAGATCCATGATGGCTAAGTGATTAGAATGCAGTACTTCTGCTGATTGCTGGCTGCCAGCAGTTTGGCAGTTCGAGTCTTACCCACTCAAGGTTGACTCTGACCACTTAGATAGGACTATAAAGCACTGTAAAGAGGTATATAAGTCTATGTGCTATTGCTATTAGAAGGAAAAGAAAATGTACAGCTCTTCTGGCACTGGATTTGTCCCTGAGAATGTTTTCTTGGCTAGAAGAAACCATGCATTGGTGTGGTGGTTCATGGGAAGCCTGTGGAGCTGGCAGATGAGTCAGACAGTGGAGAGGACTATAGGTCAGCTCCGGAGTCTAGGGAAGTCTCGGAAAGGGTCTCTGCATCAGAGGTAGAGATGGGGCCAGGGCCATCTGGGAGTGGTGTGCCGGAGCCTGCGGGGTCTGATAGCAGTGATGCAGAGGGACAGG